>VDFB02002329.1:0-70603 GCA_007258455.2 Sequoia sempervirens | reverse complement strand
GAGGGAGAGGGGGTAGGAGGGAGAGACTTGAGAGAAAAGAGAGAGGGAGAAGGGGTAAGAGGGAGAGACTTGATAGAAATAGAGGGTAGAGGGTTAAGTGTAGAGGGTTTAAGGGTTAAGGGTTAAGGGTAGAGGGGAGAGAGATAGAGTGAGTGAGTGAGAGAGAGAGACCTAAGAGATGGAGTGGGAGGTAGAGACTTGAGAGAGAGAGAGAGACAAAGAGAGAGAGAGAGGGAGTGAGTGGGGGAGATATAGAGGGTGGAGGGTTAAGATTAGAGGGTAGAGGGCCCACTAGCTTGCCAATTCAGTGAAATTGACAACCTAACTTGGCCTTTTTGAAAAAATGGGTTTGAGAAATGGGGTCTCCCAGTGATTTACATCACTAGGAGATCCCATTTCTTGGACCCATTTTTTCAAAAAGGCCACTACATTTCCAATTTCAGTGAATTGGCAAGCTAGGGTAGAGGGTTTACGTGTTTAAGTGTTTAAGGGTAGAGGGTAAAGGGTTAAGGGTAGAGGGTAGAGGGTAGAGAGAGAGAGAGTTCTCTAGTTAGGGTGGGAGGGAGATACCCAAGACATGGAGAGGGATAGATAGGGAGTGGGAGATAGATAAAGAGAGATAGATGTGGAAAGAGAGAGTGAGGTGGTGTGAGGGAGAGACCAGAGAGAGTGTGTGTGTGTATGTTCTCTAGTTAGCATGGGAGGGATATATTTGAGAGATGGGGAGGGGGTGGGAGGGAAAGACTTGAGAGAGAGGGGGGTAGGAGGGAGAGACTTGAGAGAAGGGGAAGGATTGGGTGGGATAGACTTGAGAGAGAGGGAGGGGGTGCGAAGGATAGACCTGAGAGAGAGGGAGAGGCAAAGAGGGAGATAGAAGGAGGGAGAGAGATAGTTCTCTAGTTAGGGTGGGAGGGAGATACCTTGGAGAGAGAGAGAGAGTGATAAATATACCTAAGAGAGAGATAGAGGGAGTGAGAGATATACCTAAGAGAGAGAGGGGTTGGGAGGGATAGAAGGAGGGATAGACTTGAGAGAGAGGGGGTTGGACTTAAAGTCGAAGCCCTAAACCATAAAGCCTAAAGCCTAAAACCTAAACCATAAAGCCTAAACCAAAGAGAGAGAGAGATGGGGGAGGGAGAAACACAAAGGGAAGGAGGAAGGTTGGGAGATTAAGAGAGAGGGAGAGAGGGAGGGAGAGTGAGATGGAATGAGGGAGGGAGAGGTAGATATGGAGAGAGGTAGAGAGCATTATATAGGTAAGGAGAGATAGAGAGGGGGGAGGATGGAGGGAGAGAGATAGAGAGAAGTAGAGAGGGGAGGAGGGAGCGATAGAGGGAGAGATAAGTGTGATAAAGAGAATGAGAGAGAGAGGAAGGAAGGAGGGTGGAGATATTGAGAGAGAGAGGAGGGAGGGTGAGAGATAGGTAGAGAGGGATAGGTTAGATAGAGAGAAGTACAGAGGGAAGGTGGTTGGGATGAAGGAAGAGAGAGAGAGAGGAGGGAGAGAGAGAGAGGGGGAGATAGAAAAAATTAGAGAGGGAAGGAGTGAAGGAGGAAAGGAGGGAGGGATGGAGGGGGAGAGAGAGGTTAGATAGATAGAAGTATAGAGGGAAGGAGAGAGTGTGAGTGAGAGGTCTAGAGCATAAGGGATAAAAATGAGTGAGATAGAGAGAGAAAGATGATACAACTTGGTGATTACTGAAATTTAACCTCCTGATTACTGAAATTTGACATGTTGATTACTGAAATATGACTAAGTCTTAAATTTTTTAGATCTTCCTAAAACTAGAATTTTCATTATAACTTCTAGAGATCTGAAACCACTCTCAAACATCTTGAAACTACATACATGAAATATAACTTAAAGTATAAGAAATTAAATGTCCATATGTAAATGTTTATTTCATGTATATAGTTTCTCTGAAAGATAACAAGAAGAAAGAGACAAGAAAAATAGAAGAAAAAAATTCAATGTAGACCAAAATGCGGGCACGTTATAACATGCTTGCGTTTTGGAAATAATTTTCTGATTTAAAAAAATGAACATTTTTTGAGCTCAAAATGCACATGTTTTTTGAAATTTAAACCATAACACAAGTGTGTTACAACACGCTTGTGTTATGGATTGGTAATGAATGATCCTAGCCTCAGTCATTATCAAGCCATGACACAAGCGCATTTTACTATAACACACTCACGTTTTTGCTATTTTACCTGATGAAAAAGTAAATTGGCCACAAATTGGCAACCCATGTTTTTGCACCCACCCTCTACTTGAATAAGTATAATTTCTAATAACCATTCCAATATATAGAAAATATTTGTATATAAGTATAAATGCATCCCAACCAAAAGGCTTCATGAAAATAAGAATCCATCTAGAAACAAACAAGCTAACCAAGCAATCTTTCCAACTTAAAATAGAGAATAAAGTAGACAAATATCATTCCTGTAACTAGATAGATCCAATTGATATGAAAATTTTCCTAGCGTAGCCTCCACAAAATATTTTACAAATCCTTCCCTTGACCAAACTCCACAAATAAATCTCTCTAAATCCTCACTAATCTCACACTAAAACCTCTCAATCTCATAGCTCAATAATGCAGTAGGGTAACACCTAGAAAATTAAAATTTAGAAAGAAAGAATACATCCCAAATGATGTGAAAGGAAACTCTATTTATAAGAAAGGATCAACAACTAAAGGATGGAAACATCATCTACATTGACACTTCTCAGCTCAGAAAGTTTGACTCAACAAGAACAATAAAAGGTGGTAGCTAGAATCGATGCTCAACAAACACATACTTAGCTATGGAGAATGAGTCGACCCTTTTATTTGGACAACAAGAATGATAATAATATTTGCAAGGTGATGCTATCCTACATATCGACTTAGATTTCTAGCTGCACACTTGAATTATTCTCCTATTTACTTCTTTCCTCAAATGTTGGTTAAAAGATACAAAGTAGACTTCTTTTGTTAACATATTTCTTCACTATGGCACCACTTATCCTCTACACACCTATTGTTTTGGGGTTTCTTATAGAGTTCAAGACTAAGTCAAAGCTCCTTTATACTTTGCATAATAAAAGTGCCTTCATAGCATTTGACTTTGTCTTTCACTTTTATCCTTACATATTAACTTGGTTTTAACTCTCGTGCATATACTAGCGCTAGGTCTATATTTGTTTATACATCATGTTAATTACTTACATATTACACAAAGTTTATACACAACCCTTATAGTTTATGCGCTATGTGCTATAATGATTACAATGTCCATATATATCAATCAATACATAGGGTGTGGCTTTACTATAGTTTGCTTTCTCTTTTCAAACAACAATACTCCCTTCCAACGTGGCAGACTTTGCATTCAAAGACTTTGCATTTACTATCTCAATACCATGTGCTATGCAATATATACATATATGTTGCACTTTAGATGCATATTCCAGTGCTTTAAGAAATCATTATCATATATATGTTATATATATATATCAATTCACAAGTTTATAAAATACATTATTTGATATATGAATACACATACATATTCCTTAAAATAATAATGTATGCATATACACATATATATACACATATGTATTTATATATTAATATGCTAGTATGTACGTTTCCATTACATCGATGCATACATGCATATTAATATATATATTTTTATATACATATACTTTATACATATGTATATTTCATGCCTTGGCATTAAAAAACGTATAATCCCTATTCACCAATCGATAATTATATATATGCAAAATGTATACATACATATATATGTGTGGTATATGTCCATTTTATTTCCCTACAAATGGAATGTATTCATATCCGGGTTACAATTTTCACCCCCACACACACACACACACATATATATTCATTATATAGATGATCATCGATTAGTAAATACACAAAGAAGAACTCAAACTTCAAAATAAGGATCTAGACTTGTAGTTCACCAAAGAAACAATCACATAGTCAAAGACCAAAAAAAAAACCATAATAAATTCAAAGATGACCAAAAAAACTTCCCAATTTATCTAAGACTTCAACTAAGGGTTTGAAACAAAGGATTTTGGTACCCAAATCTTTCCTTGCTCTTTTAGGATTTTTCACCTAAAAGGGGAAAGATGGACCAAAATGCACAATGTTTCAATCAAGATTAATATAAGAATGGATGGGATATTTATGTGAAGTGTGTGTGGATGTGTTTGAATTCTTACAAATGCAATTAAATGAATCCAAACTAATCTAATGCAAGATGCTGAAAAACATAGTGTTGATTGCAAATATGAACTAGAAATCTAAACAAATGAAAACATAAATTGATGAAACTGAACAGAGTGCACCTGGAGGCAGCTTAAGTTGTTGCTATCTAAGGTTTTGGAATGTTCTAGAAGTCACTGTTAATGGCCATTGGGACTAATTCACCATAGATGGAGAATTAGTCTTGCTTTAGATGAAAAATTCTAGAAATAAGTTTCTGACTGACGGGAGTTGAATTTTGACAAAACCACTTTTTAGGCCTACAAATGGGACTCATTCACCATGGGTGGAAAATTAGTCCACCTAAAAGAATCAACAAATTTAGGGGTTAATTTTGTGGAGCTAAATCTACACTTCTGCTTCCTATAGGTGTCTGCTTCTGAAATTGTCGGATTCGGGTTTGAAAGTGACTTTTTGTTGATATTTTGACTTGAATGATGAAGTGATGACTTGAATGACTTTGAAAATTGATCTAAAATGATTTCCAAGCTTCTAAGAGTCTTAAATCTACATACCCACAAGATAATAAGGAGAATTGTTGATTGTTAGGGCATGGGGGTTTGCCTTGGTCAAACCTCGTTTAGGTAATTAAACCAAAATGATGAAATAATGGAATGAAACATGCAATAATGGAGTAGACTACCTTTCCATGATGATTGATCTTGAAATTCCACAACAAAACATGAAGATTCAGCCCTTGAATGTCTTTATAAGCTTTCTTGATATCTTGCAATGATAAAACCCTAAGTTGCCTGACTTGAGATGAAAGATTTGTGGATGAATGAATGATGAGAGACAAGAGATGGATAAGATATTTTAAATGAGGATAAAACATATTTATACACACATGTTCCTTAGCAACCCATTAATACCTCGTCAAAGGCTGACATGAAGCAAAATTAAACTCAAATTTCACTTTCTTTGTTGATCAAAGGTCAAAATGGGGCCAAATGGGGCTCATTCACCACACATGGTGAATGGGTCCCACATACATGGGACTGATTTTCCATGCATGGTGAATGGATCACACAAGGGCTATTTTGATAGCTCAGATGCCAAGGAATAAAGAAATAAGGTTTAAAATGCAACCTTGTCAAGTATTTGATCAATTTAAGCCTCAGGATGCACAATATGGGTTAATATAGGACTATTAGTGATGATGTGAATATAAAATAGGGCTTAGGAAACAAAAATCAATGTGAAAGTGTGATTAAATACACTTTACGACACTAAAATGAGGTCCACATAGCCTAGGAAGGCACAAAAACCAATGTGAATGTGCAAGACACATTACAACACTAGTTTAATATTAAGTTTATTTCAAAAACATTCTAGATTGATGTGATGATGTTATTAAACACATTTTATAATGTTGAATTAGGGAGAAAATAGGTTAATTAAGTCTAGAAAAGTGTGAAAGTATCTTACAACACTTACAACACCTTTACAAGACATCAATAAATACATGTTATTCAATTTTCAAGGGTCCAATACCTAGTGTGGATGCATAAAATGCCTCAAAACACTAGATTAAGACCTAATTAAGCCAATTTTATCATGAATTAATCCCATGTCAAGCAAAGGGTCCTATTTTCTATGACACATTTAGCCCCCACTTTAGTGAGAGGATGAACTTGCTTCAAACTCACACTAAAGTAGACATTTAAGAGAGATCCAAGTGTACAAATGCAGATGAAAAAGAATGAAAAAGATCAAGGAGGTGGCCAAGCCCCCAGGATCTAAGATCCTAAGTCAAACCATCAAGATACAAAATCATGCAATGACAAGAGCTAAAGGAAAGAAAGATGGGGTGAAAAAGATGTACTCACTTTGGGGCCACAAAACTTTTGATCATCTGTGGGGTGAGAAATCCCAAAAGGTAAGATACATACACTAGTTGGTATGCACTCACAAACACAAAGGTGGCTATGGGGAAAATTCATGCATCTAGTTGGGCTTTCCGCTCAACCATATCAAAGTTATATCTCTTGATAACTTTAATAAGGTGCCAAAAAGGAAAATAATGGTTTTTGAGCTCTATGAGGTAAGCAAAACTTCGCATGCTTGACACTCATAGACATTGTTAATGAAAAATAGTGTAAGGAATGTTCAAAGGGATTTTTCTTAGTTTGTGCAATGTCTCATCTTAGGGAACATCATGCTTAATGTCTCCAAGAGAGCATAAGCCAAAAGAAGTATCACACTCTTGGAGGGAATCAAGCTCACTAACTCCACCAAGAAAAGAATGCATCACAAGAAGAAAGAAATAACACAATGAAATGTGAGTGGTGATGTATGCCCCCCACTTTAAAGCAGTTGTGAGAACTCATAATTCAAGCAATTGCTTTAAAGTAGAAGAGAAAGAAGAAGACATGAGAGCTTACTCAGAAAGCCCTATGCCAAGTCATATGTTTCCGATAAGCTACCTCATGAAAATGGGGAAGTATGTCATATGCGAGCCAACTTAAGGCATGTCATCCATATCCCAAGCTTAATCTTATGTATTGATGAAATGTCAACAGATAGCCCAAAGGAGGCAACCACAAGTGACATACGAGGACAAGTCTTGCTAAGCCCCTTTCCCCCACTGAGTGCGGGACAAACGTGAGACGAAAGGATTGATGAGATGCATGCGAGAGTTAAAATCAATAGCAATTAGAGGAATGAGGTTCCCCCACATAGGGAAACATACCAAGCTCTTAAAAATGTTGTATTTTATGACTCAAGGAATTACATTCATTAGTGGAGTGACTGTGAACTCTATGGTATGCACACAAGGAAGTTTTGGAATAAAATTTCTTTCAAGTTCTAGGAGGGAGGGTGATCAAGTGATCTTGAAGAAGTCTTGACAAGATATCTACATGATCAAGGGTAGAAGGTGGTGATATGGTGGGTGTCAAAGATACATCTTGCTTAGTAGTATATGTCATACTTTCACAAGTGTCTCTAGATTGAGAGATTTTATTCTTTCTATTATAGGAAGGTATAGAATCTAACAAATTCAAATCATGATCAATTTGTGAGATGACATTGTCATTAAGTGAAGGTGTAGGTGTAGGTGTGTGTTGTATGTTTGGTAAAGGATGATTTTCAAGACCACTAGTTACTAAGGATGATGTAGGAGTGTGTTGTGTGGGGTTGTTGATGTTGAGCGAGGTTTTTGCGATCTCAATCATACAACAATAGCCAAGACCATGAGTCGTTTGTTGTGTGTTAAGCTCTATAGGGTTGCGTATACCTTGTTCTCGAGCACCACATCCTTTTCCACGATGTCCTTGTTGTTTAATGAGTTCATACCCTTTTTCATAAAGCTGTTTCATGGCTTTGGAATCAAGTTTTTGTTCATTATTGTGTTCATCAAGGGTTATTGTGGAGTTTTCTTTGTTGTTTGAGGCAGATGCTTTTGAAGGGTCATTGAAATTTTGTGTTGAGATGATGGTTTTTTGTCCTTGTGTCTCACCTTTATTTTGTGTGACTATGTATTCACCCATAAATGATGGTGTGAAGTCTAAGGATCCCCAATCACCACCGAATAATTTAGATGGTGATCCCTCATCATTGTGTTCAATTTCAAGAGGGTGTATGTTGGAGGTTGGAATTAATGTTTTCAAAGGACTTGTAACCCCCTTTTCAAGGTGCAAGCAAATTTCAAGCCTGGGGTCGATTTCAACTTGATAGATTTGATTGTTATGGACATATTTTATGATACGATGAATGGTCAAAGGCACTACAATCATCTCATGCATCCATGGTCAGCCTAAAAGAAGATTATACAAAAGATCATAAGGAATCACATGGATAGGAGTCTACAAAGTAGCCACCCCAATTGTAATAGGTAAAGTAATTACACCGAGCAGTTTCTTTGTTGCATTATAAAATCCTCAAATAGAGACAAAATCAGGTATTATTTGTGACTTGCCAACATGTAATCAATCAAGGAGACTCACACTACACACATTAAGGGCATAGCCATTATCTATGAGAGTGCATTTGATACTTGTGCAATTTAAGAGAGCAATTATCATAAAGGAATCATGTTGTTTACACAACTCCAAAGGAGGGAGCTCATGTTGATGGAAGGTAATGTCAAGATTCTTTTTGTGGATGAGAGTTGCCACATCATTTAGAGTTGTACTAGGAGGAATTGTGATTTGTTTTAAGGTTGTTTAAAGAATTTTGTTGTAATTTGGTGAGTTTTGAAGTAAATCCCAAAGGAAAATATTTGTAGTGAGTATTCTTTAATTGTTCAAAAAGATCATACTCCTTTGTGTGTGGGCTATAGTGAGGAGCACTAGGTGGAGTGGGTAAAGGTAAAGAGGGTGGGATTGGTTGCGGTGGTTGCAGATTATTTTGAGTATTATATGTATGAGCAATGATATTATAATTCAGTTGCTATGATACATTATTTTGAGGTGGGCGGAGGGTGTAGTGAGGTTTATTGGAAGGATGAAGCAGATGCGAAGGTGGGTAAAGTGTGTAGTGAGGTTTATTGGAAGGTGGGTAAATGGTGTAGTGAGGTTGAATTTTGTTAACATCTCGTAACAAGTGATATTTTTCATTGTCTTTGAAGGGAATGATATCTTTGTGTTGGATCATAATATCCTCCCTAGAAGGAGAGTTATAGGAGAAAAAAAAACCACATGTTCATGAAAATTAAGGTTTGGTTCATCCAAAATAACTTCATCACAACCAAGGGAATTATGAATGGTTGAATGTGTTTGATTATTGATAATGAGGAGATTAGGGGATGACTTTATGCAATCATTCGGTGTTTGTAATGTCTCATTATATTGTTCCATATTATCTACCCTACTAGGAGATCTTTTAATATGTTCATCTAAGGTTGAAATGTGCAAAGTAGCTTCATCACAAGTGAGAGAGGCATCAAGAGAAGAAAAATCATCACATTCTTGTTTTTCAATGATTGGATCCTTGTGTTCAATTATGTGTTCTTGGATGAGGGAAGCATTAGGAAAGAGAGAAAGAAGATTCTCATGATTGTATTTGATGAATTTTATTTGTACAATAATGTCTTCCAAAATAGGGGAAGAAAAATAAAGAGGATTTTCATAGGTCTTAAAGGTTTGAGCATTTAATGTCAACATACCCTCTTCACAAATAATGTGATTGCCATGATTACTCACAAGAAAATTCTCACAAATAAGGGAGGAGTTGGGAGATGAATCTATGGTCTTATTATTGTGTTGTGCTATGTGATCATCATGATTACTTAGTGTGATGTCCTCTTCTTTAGTAATGTTATGTCCAATAGGAGAGGTAAGAGGAGAGAAACAAATCAGATTGTCACAACTCTCATCAATTCATTTTTCTAGCACTAAAATATCTGCTTCACAAGTGTGAGAGATAATAGGAGAAGAAAAAATGTAAGTGTTATGAATATCCAAGGTTTCTTTCCCTAAACCAACCTCATCCACAAAAGGGGAACTAGGAGAGGGATCTATGATGAAAAAAAAGAGAGGGGAAAGGACCTCATATTCATATGCTTTTAACAAAAATTGCTTACAACATGCAATAATATCTAAAAAGAGAACATGCAAGATGATAACTATAGAATTTTGTAATGAAAACGTGATGGAATGATTAATATAGAATCTTGAAATGTAACAATGCAAAAGAAAGGATGCAAATGAAGAATGCACTTTTTCATTTCAGATTATTAAAAATGACAATGGACTGAGTATGATATGTAACAAGATGAAAGTGCAAACTTGAAATTGAAACCATGCATGAAATTCATGAGCTAAGTGAGGCTAGATTTTATGAAATGCATGTTATAGAAATGCAACTAATTGATATAGGTAGGTTAAGGCACCAAACAGTCTCTAAAAAATAGAGTTCTGAGTTATGTAAAATGTTGTTTCAGGGGTCAGAAGGAACTGATTCACCTAGCATGGTGAATGAGTCCTAGTATGAACTTTTTGCAAAATTTTCAGAAATTTGTGACTAATGTGAATGCTTTTTGAGTGCTAAGATGCAGACCTAAATAAAAAATGTAGAATTTTAGAACTGTTCAATGATGAAAGATGCAAAAAGGCAACCTATTATGCACTTTTTTTGCATGAAAAAATGAAATCCTAGAATGCAAGCTAACTAATGCAAAATGAAAGACAATAATATAGGATGATTAATGGAATCCAAAAATAGAAAAGAGGGGATTCAAATAGCGGGTTCACCAAAATGAAACGAAGGATTTTGGTATCCAAATCCTTCCTTGCTCTTTTAGTATTTTTCACCTAAAAGGGGAAAGATAGACCAAAATGCACAATGTGATGGGATATTGATGTGAAGTGTGTGTGGATGTGTTTGAATGCTTACAAATACAAATAAATGAATGCAAACTAATCTAATGCAAGATGCTAAAAAACATAGTGTTGATTGCAAATATGAAATAGAAATCTAAACAAATGAAAACAAAAATTGGTGAAATTGAACAGAGTGCACTTGGAGGTAGATTACTATTGTTGGAAGGTTCTAGAATGTTCTAGAAGTCATTGTTAATGGCCACTGGGACTGATTTTCCATAGATGGCGAATCCGTCCTACTTCTGATGAAAATTTCTAGAAACAAGTTTTTGACTACCAGGATTTGAATTCTGACAAAACCACTTTTTAGGCCTATAGATGGGACTCATTCACAATGGATGGTGAATTATTCCACCTATAGGAATCAACAAATTCAGAGGTTGATTTTGTGGAGCTAGATTTGCACTTCTGCTTCCTATAGGTGTCTGCTTCTAAAATTATTGGATTTGGGTTTGAAAGTGACCTTTTGTTGATATTTTGACTTTAATGATGATGGGATGAATTGAATGACTTTTCAAATTGATCTGCAATGATTTCCAAGCTTCTAAGAGTCTTGAATCTTCATACACACAAGACAAGAAGGAGAAATGTTGATTGTTAGGGCACGGGGTTTGCCTTGGTCAAACCCTATTTAGGTAATTAAACCAAAATGATGAAATAATGGAGTAGAAAACCTTTCCATGATGATTTATCTTAAAATTCTATAGAAAAACATGAATATTCATCCCTTGAAGGGTATGTGCTGGATCATCATGGAAAAAACAAGCCTTAAGTGGCAAAAAAACCAAAAAAATTAGAGTTAGGAAACTTGACGTAAAAAATTGAATAAGTTATCTATATTATTTTAAAAATATGTAAGAATAGAATCAATAGAAAATTGAATGTAGTTTCTAAACTACTAGGTTTGTTTAAAAACAAAAATCTATTTGGTGAAAATTTGAAATTTCAATGCGTAGTACTTAAATTTTAGGAAAAAAATAAGAAGTAGGTGTTTGTCGACCACCCTAACCACAATAAAATGATAATTATTTTTATAAGATTTTAGATATAAGTAGAGGACTCATGTCCCAATGTGATGCATATTTTTTTGTAATTTTTTTCCAAGTAAATAATTAATTATGAATTTTTTATTACAAAATTAAAAAAATATAAAAAACTCGTATGTTTGACCACCTTAACTTGGTCAAAACTTCATCAAATTCAATTTTTTATTTTTTTAATCCTATAGTATACGAAGCATAGAATGTCACACATGTTTTGGATTCAAAATATGTGATATTGTTTGAAAGCTATAGATGTTTTTCAATTAGTCTATCAATCAGGACTTTAGTCATAATTTGAATAGAAAATAAATAATAATTACTTATTAACTTCAACGTAAAGCATAATTTATATTGGTAGAAAGTTGAGAATCTCATTTAAAAACCCTTTTCATTTCATCAATTTTGGGTTAAAAAAAGTCGTCAGCCACATACCCATCATATTGCCACTTTTTGTCCCATCATGATCCTGCACATACCCTGAATGTCTTTAGAAGCTTTCTTGATATCTTGTAATGATAAACCCTAAGTTGCTTGACTTGAGATGAAAGATTTGTGGATGAATGAATGATGAGAGATAAGAGATAGATAAGATATTTGAAATGAGGAGAACACATATTTATACACACACGTGCCTTAGTAACCCATTAATACCTCATCACAGATCGACATGAAGCAAAATTAAACTCAAATTTCACTTTTTTTCCTGCTCAAAGGTCAAAATAGGGCCAAATGGGACTCATTCACCGCACATGGTGAATGGGTCCCACCTACATGGGACTGATTCACTATGCATGGCAAATGGGTCCCATAGGGGCTATTTTGACAACTCAGATGCCAAGGAATAAGGAAATAAGGTCTAAAATGCAACCTTGTCGGGTATTTGATCAATTTAACCCTTGAGATGAACAATATGGGTTAACATAGGACTATTAGTGATGATGTGAATATACAATAGGGATTAGGACACAAAAATCAATGTGAAAGTATGATTAAATACACTTTACAACACTAAAATGAGGTCCACATAGCCTAGGAAGGCACAAGAACCAATGTGAATGTACAAGACACATTACAACACTAGTTTAACATTAAGTTTATTTCAAAAAAAATCTAGATTTATGTGATGATGTTATTAAACAAATTTTATAATGTTAAATTAGGGATAAAATAGGTTAATTAAGTCTAGAAAAGTGTGAAAGCATCTTACAATACTTTACAACACCTTTACAAGACATCAATAAATACATGTTATTCAATTTGCAAGGGTCCAAGACCTAGTGTGGACACATAATATGCCTCACAACACTAGATTAAGACCTCATTAAGTCCATTTTATCTTGAATTAATCCCATGTGAAGAAAAGGGTCCTTTTTTCTACGACACAGGGTTTACTTACCAAATTCTGACTGTCTTGACTCGACTAAACCAAACTAGAAGTGTGCATGTATGAAAGCTCATTTAGAATAATTTAGGGGTTACCTGGGATTGATTCTCTTCTCCTGAGTGATACTTCCTCTCTCTTCTAGAGGCTCAACTTGTTCTTGCATATAGCTTAGTGCAACACCAAGGTAGTTAGACATTCACAATACAATCACTTGCATCAACAAAGCTTAGAATATTCACATTGAAATACATATATTTTCATCGTATTTCATCAACATAAACATATTTATTCACTTCAAAGCAATAGCATCTTAACGCGTATTATTGTATTCCACTTTCCTATTAAACATATATTAAAGTCATAATTTTCTTTTATCATCACTTTCACTCATGAAGGTTAAAGTAACTTGGTAACAATGAAGCAAGGTGTAACAAAAATACAAAATTATATTAGAAGAGGGAGTTGTACCTCAATCAAAATTTAGAGGAAGATCACCAATGCAATGGTGATATCTGCAACTATTGTGGATTGATTTGTCCTTCTTGGGCATTATAGAGTCATTTTGTCATTCATTTTGTAAAGGATAAATCTGTTCACTAATAGATTTTTGGAAACTCCACTGGGCAAACAAAAATACTAGTGTTCTTTATTTTCCAAAAAAATTAAAATACCTCCTTTGAATGGAGGTTAGCAACTCTATAAAATATATTTATCTACTATTATTTTTCATATATTCTCTATGGCAGTGATTTCACCTCAGCCATGTGGGGAAATTGCTTTGGACCATTGGCCTATCCTTAATATATACCTTTTCCTAGAGGTTCGAGGAAATATTTCCAAATTTTAATGGAGAAGACTCCAAGGCCCCTAATGATCATATTCTAGCCTTCACTACAACATGTGGAGTTTTGGGAGTAAAAGAAGATGTATTTGTGAGATTGTTTGTTGAAAGCCTCATTGGACGTGCTATAGAATGGTTTCAAAATTTGAAACATGGATGCATAACCAATTGGGATGGCTTGAAATAAAAGTTTCTTTGTAGATTTGAGCCTGTGGTTGACATTGGTTCTTTATTATGCCAATTTTTCTAGATTAAGAAGGGAGAAGGAAAACAAATCATAAATTTCATAGATCATTTCAACAAGATTTTAAATTGGATTCCTTAATCCAATCAACTAAGTGAGCAAAACTTGATTTATATTTTTATTAATGCATTACATCATGAGGTCCAATTTATTTTAAAAAAGGATAAAGTGTGTGATATTGAGCAAGCTACACAAAGAAGCTATTAATATTGAAGATATATTTTTTTTAATATGCAACATGAAAGAAAAATTATGTTGAAGAATATGCACAAAATGGTGTGGCACATAAGTTTAAAACCTTGAGTTTTTAGCCCATGCATTCATTAAATCTTCTAGTTGAAAGTTATAATATCACTATTTTTGGTCAAAAGAATTTTCAAAATAATGGAGTAAGTGATGTGGGAATTAAATATTTTAGTGCTGAAATATACAACTCCAACTATGAGACAAATGAAGATGATTCTAATTCTTCAAGTGATGAAGAAGATTACTCTCCTCATGTGGAATCGGTAAATATGACATTTTCCATTCTAGTTGCAGTAAACATTGAGAAATATTTTTATTGACATGAATATTTGGGGTGAAAAATTGTTGATATCCTCATTTTCTCCAAAAGTTGAAGCTTTTAAATTTGAAAGTATTAATACAAGCTTATTAAATGAGATTCAATTTGCAAAAAAAGAATATTTAGCAACTGTTAAAAAATATTTCATTTTCATGGATGCAAATACGACAACCACCAGTGATCCCTCACAAATTTCTTCTTCTTTTCCAATAGTGAAGGCTTTCACTTTTGAGGAGATTGATGGAAATTTTATTTTTTGTGCAGATGAGGGTGAAATTAAAAATTAATTTCAAGCAAAAGAAGGAAAACCAATGAACATTCATTCTTCATCATGCATGCAATTTGAATATGAGATGTTCAAATTTATTCATGAAGGTTATGAAAAAAGAGGTAATAAATCATCCCACTCTTGAGTCTTTTTATTTTGAAGAAAGTATTATGCAAGAATCAATTCATTTAGCCCAATTACTTAAATCATTATGTGGGGGTGATAAAAATAGGGAAGAAATTAAAATTGGTGATGAAGTTGTTGAGGCATACACTATAAGTTGTGGTTTAATTTTTTTAAATAGTGTAGCATTAGAGGGGAGCACTTCCACATATGATAATAATGAGGTATCTCTATCTCATGGTTTATATGAGGGATGTCCAATTCGAGGGTTGATTTCTTCAGACATAAAAAATAAAGGGAAAAATGATGTTGCATTTGATGTTGTACAGGAAAACTTTGATGACCATGTGCAGGGTGATGCTAATATGAATCAAATGGTTGCAAAGTTTTATCATACAGAGTGGCTTCTTGAGCATCACATTTTATTTAGATAATTTTTACAAGGTGTAGTTATTGGCCCTCTTATTACAATAGTTGCAAGTTGGAAATGGTTGTGCAAGCACTTTTCAATCACCAAGTATTATTTCACACATGCAACTATTTCTCCTAGCCTGTTAATAGATTTGAATGATAATCTTGGAGGTATTTTAGGTAGGATTCCCTACCTTGTACATAGGTTTTAGTTTCCCAGTTTTGGTCTTTTTCCTTTTTGATATGCCTTGTTTTGGTTTTCCTCCTTTTGGTTTGCATAGATTCTCTCTCAGTCAGTCATGCTTTGTTACCTTCTTGACTTTGTAGCCCAATGGATTTTAAGCCCTGGCCTATACTTGAGATTTTGGATTCCTTTCTACGTTATTTTTAGTCCTTGTCCCTTGTTAGAGCTAGTTGTTAGCCTCAATTTGGAACTTAGCCTATTTTTTTAAAAATAAACCGTGTTCTAATTTTTTTGCAAAAGTAAGATTTTTTTTGAAATCCCAACAAGGTTAGAAAATCTCCAAAAACCTCGAAAAAGTTAGGATCTCACTCGAAATGCCGACAAGGTTACCAAATTTCTTAAAATCTTGACAAAGTTAGTATTTCTTTTGAAATCCTGACAAACTTAGGATTTCTTCCGAAATCCTGAAAAATTTAGAAAATCCTCCGAAATCATGACAAAGTTAGAAAATATTCCAAAATCTTGACAAAGTTAGAAAATCTACCAAAATCTTGACATATGCTTTTAAAAGGTGAATATGATAGGCATAAGTTACTTTTTAAAAAAAATTCATATGTTTTTGGAGCTCTGTCGATGCCTACAATGATTATTGGAGCCATTTTTAAAGGATGATACATAATTGGAAATATATGGATGTGTGAATGAAGGTGTTAAATATTGGTCATAAAAGGGGATAATTTTATTAAAGAAGCAGTTACAAAGATGGAGATTTTATTTTTGTAAATCTTTGTAACTCCCAAATTAAAAAAAGAGTCTGTAATAAAAATTGAAGGGTCACTCTTTTATATTTATTGTAAGACTTCAAAGAGGAATGGGTCCAACATTTTGACCCCCCTTGCACTTTCATGCATGAGTGAGAGTCGATCTTAATAAAGGATCAACATTTGTAGTTTTAATTTGTTTTCCTATGGATGATTATTGTCTTTGAACAATAATTGTGAATTAGATGTTAATGTTTGTGAGAAAGTCTTTGAGCTTTGAAAGGCATTTGAACATTCCTTTCATTTGAGAATGAATTGTTCTGTGACATTTGATTCATGCTATTTACTTAAATGGTTGGAATTGGGCTGAGTCAAGTTAGCAAACATTAGTAATCTAATCTTTGAGTCATGATATTGATTGTTTTCTAGTCCTTTCATTTCAGTAGTAGTTAGTTTAAGAATTACTCTTTGCACTTGTGTCATGGCTATGAACAAGTGTTAGTTTTCCTTTCTTGCTTTCTAGTAAAAAGCATGTACCCTGAGTTTATATATTTGAAAAATACAAAATTATATAAGAAGAGAGAGTTGTACCTCAATCAAAATTCATAGGAAGATCACCAATGCAATGGTGATCTCTCCAACTGTTCTAGATTGATTCGTCCTTCTTAGGCATTATAAAGTCATTTTTTAATTCATTTTGTAAAGGATAAATCTGTTCACTAACAAATTGTTCACCTAAAAACCCAATTTCCTTTATTTTCTTGATATCCAAACTTATCAAGGTGGTGTCTAGGGACATAATTGGAGAGATGAACAACTTGATACGTGATTGTGTTCTTCTAAGCCAATTCCCTTGGTGAGCTAGATTAATAGTAATAAGAAAAATCGAGAAGACAACATTCACTAACATGAAAATGACCTTTATATAGATGTGGTTCTTTTTTCCCTTTAGAAAATTGAAGCATGCTCTAGATGTTATTTTAATTAATGACACATTGAATGTATTTAATTATCACTAAATAATGATATATTTCACAAAAATGTATGAAGGTGACTCATATGACTATTAGAAATTGAAATATGAATTTGATGTTATTTTTATTTGCAAATCTAGCATATATATTTGTGACAGATTGAATGTTTTTATATACCATGACATAGCAAAATTTTCACAAACATTATTAAGTTGACTCATAATAGCTTGTAGAAAAGGATGGACAAGTTGAAATATGAATTTTAAAAATTTAAATTTGAGGTTTTTCATGTGTGTGACATGATTGAACCAAGTAAATACTAAACCATTCATAAATGAACCTTAAGGCCCTCAAATGCTAATTTTGAGGAAAAGAGTGAATACATATAAGTAAATATAAATATAGATATGATAATGGTGAATACATGATTAATGTATAAAAATAGTACAAACTATCACCATTACATGTATGCCCACTATTTTTTGGAAATTTAAAATTTAAGGTTCCAACTCATTTCAGATAAAATTTAATGTCAACATGTAGTTTTGATCTATGTGTAGAGTCCTAGTTTAAACTAAACATGGCAACTGCTAAGCTAACTAGCATATATATTTAATTAATAATATATATAAAATACGCCAAGAGATATCCTTCTTGAGGCACCTACAACACTTTTATGTGAGAAATTGATTAAAAAATAGGTGACTCGAGAAGGATATCTCTCAATGTATTTTATATATATTATTAATTAATATATATATGCTAGTAACATTCAAAACACATGTAAGAACTTAAATGAATTAAGGTTAGAGTTATGGTTAGGTTTAGGGTTAAGATTAGGGTTAGGTTTTCAATTATGGTTATGGTTATGGTTAGGTTTAGGTTTAAGGTTAGGGGTACAATTAGATATAGAATTAGCATTAGGATTACAATTATGGTTAAGGTTATGATTAGAGATATAATTAGAGTTAGGGTTAAGGTTAAAAGGTTACAATTAGAGATAAATTTAGGGTTACATTTAGGGATAGGGATATAGTTAGAGATAAAATTAGGGTTAGGGTTATGATTAGAGATTGAATCAAGGTTAAGGTTAGGGTTACAATTAGAATTAGGGTTAAGGTCAGGGTTAGGGTTAGGGTTATGGTTAGGTTTAGGATTAGGATTAAGGTTTGTGTTACAATTAGAAATAGAATTAGGGTTAGGGTTATAATTATGGTTATGGTTAGAATTAGGTTTAGGGTTAGGGTTACAATTAGATATATAATTAGAGTTACAATTATGTAATTAGGTTTAAGGTTAGGATTAGGGTTTAGGTTATAATTAGATATATAATTAGCGCTAGGGTTAGGGATATGATTATGATAAGGCTTAGGTTTAGGGTTAAGGTTATAGTTAGAGCTAAAATTTAAGTTAAGTTTAGGGTTAGGATTATAGTCAAGGTCAAGGTTAAGGTTAAGGTTAGGTTTAGGGTTAGAGTTAAAATTAGAGATATAATTAGGGTTAGGGTTAGGGTTAGAGTTAATTTTATGGTTATAAATAAGGTTAGGATTAGGGTTAGGGTTAAGGATGTGGTTTAGGTTAGAGTTAGGGTGATTATGATAAGAGATAGAATTAAGATTATCGAAAGCATTAGGCTTAGATTTCGAAGTTAGGGTTAAGGTTAGGATTAGGCTTAGGGTTAATGTTAGAGATAGAATTAGGATTAGGGTTATGGTTATGGTTATGGTTAGGTTTAGGGTTAAGGTAAGGGTTAAATTTAGATATAGAATTGGGGTTAGGTTTAGGCTTAAGGTTAGGGTTTAGGTTAGGTTCAGGGTTAATATTAAGGTTAGGGTTAGGTTAGAGATAGAATTAGGGTTGCAATTAGGTTAGAGATAAAAATAGAGTTAGGGTTAGGGTTATGGTTATAATTACAGTTAGGTATAGGATTAAGGTTATGATTAGGGTTATAGTTAGAGATAAAATTAAGGTTAGCTTTAAGGTTAGGATTATGACTATGATTAGGGTTAGGGTTATAGTTAGAGATAGAATTGGGGTTAAGGTTAGGGTTAGAGTTAATGTTATGGTTATAATTAGGGTTAGGTTTAGGGTTAGATAAATAAAATTATGGTTATAATTAGGGTTAGTGTTAGGGTTATGGTTAGAGTTAGGGTTATAGTTAAGGTTAAGATCAGGGTGAGGATTATGATTAGAGATATAATTAGGGTTACCATCAACATTAGGGTTAAAATTAGATCTAGGATTAGGGTTAAGGTTAGGATTATTGTTAAGGATAGAGTTAGAGATAAAATTAGGGCTAGACTTTGGGTTAGGATTAGGTATAAGGTTAGGGTTAGGGTTATAGTTAGAGATATAAATAGAGTTCAGGTCAAGGTTACATATAGAAATATATTTAGGATTAGGGTCAGGGTTAGGGTTAGAGTTAGGAGTAGAGATAGATTTAGAGTTAGAAATAGTGTAAGTGTGAGGGTTAAGATTAGGATTATAACTAGAATTTGTGTTACATTTAGAATTAAGGTTAGTGTTAGGGTTAGATAAAGAATTAAAGTTAAGATTTAAGTTAGAATTATTGTGAGTGTTAGGGTTAGGGTTAGAGTTAGATCTAGAGGTAGGGTTAGAGTTAGGGTTAGAGTTAGGGTTAGAGTTAGAATTAAACCCTAATTGAACCTTAAACATAACACTTATACCAACCCTAACACTAATCCTAACCATAATAAAATCTAAATTTAATTAAATTATAGTCATACTCGAATTGAACTCTAACCCTAACCTTAATTGAACCATAACCCTTATTTAAAAATAATACTAACTTTAACCCTAATACTAACTTTGACCCTAATTATAATTAACCTTAACCCTAGTGGAACCATAAAAAATAATTTTAACCCTAACCCTAACCCTAATTCAACCATAATTGATCTCTAACCCTATTCCCAATTAAATCTTGTCCCTAATTAAACCCTATCCAAACTCTAAGTGAGAACTAACCCAATTGAAATCTAACTCTAACATTAATCAAATCTTAACCTAATCGAACTTTAATCTTTATTAAACCATAAACCAAATTGAAACCTAATTGAATAGTAATTGTGATTGAAATATAACCCCTACCCAAATTGAACCCTAACCTTAACCCCAATTCAATCTTAATTGAACCCTAGTCCTAAGGTCCTAATTAAACTCTAATCCTAACTCTAAAACCAAATTGAAGTTGAACCCTAACCCTAAACCTATCATTAAACCTTACCCTAATTAAAACATAACCCTCACCTTAACCCTAATTAAATCCTATGTGAACCCTACTCCTATCCCTAATTGAACCCTAAACCTAACCTTGACCCTAACCTAATTTGAACCTCAATCCTAACCCTTACGCCAAGTTATATTTTAAGAACCTAACTATAACCCTACCTTAATTGAACCATAAATATAATACTAAGTGAACACTAACCTAATTGAAACCTTAGACTAATAAAAGCATAACCTTAATAAATTTATAACCCTAACCTTGATTAAATTATAACCCTTATTAAGCCTTAACCCAAATTGAACCCTTACCCTTAAAGCCTAAGCCTAACCCTAAAATCCTAATTGAACTCTATCCAAAAATTTGATCCTTAATTAATTATAAACCTAACATTAACACTAGAACTAACCCTTAACCTAATTTTTAAATACATCTAAATCTGGATTAGTTCAAAAAACCCAATAACCCACAATTGAAACTAAAGGTGACCAAGCTCTGATACCACTTGTAAGGAATCTAAGGTAGTAGAACAACTTCCTACACTAATCTTGAAAGAAGAATAATGTAAAACTTTGCAAATATTTAATAATTACAAAAAAATAAATAGAAATAAACAAAAATATCATGCATACCACAACATAGTGATTTATGTGGGAAAAAACCTTTTAGGAGGAAAACCCCACTCTCCAAAAGCCACCTAAGATATTATTTAGAAATCATAAAGATTACAATATACTTGTAGATCAAGCTTCTCACAAGAGTATCACCATTAGATATCAAGAGACAACACAAACGCTATCAAACTCTTAGAAAACATCACACTCTACTGCAACTGTAATATAACACCCTCATAAAATAGGATTACATTCTAGGGCAAGACATGCCAAAAAAATATTTTCCATTAGATATAAAACCTAATAACAAATGGTATAGATTTATAATATATTATTATTTAATCTATGTTGGCCATTTTAGGAGTTTCCTGAAAAAGTTAACATGCTCACATTTCACTCCTCCATGCCACCTTGTGCTCCCATTGTATATTACACCTATATTTAATTATTTTGAGAATAGATAGGAACCTCAAGATTGATATCTCTTGGAATCTTTTAGATAGATGTATTTAAGATATTTATGCTAGTAGCATCTGTAGTGTGGTATGTAAAATATCACTACCATTTTGGAACTTCAATGATTTCTTGCCTCTTCTCTTTGTGCATTATTCATTTGTTCATGTTGTTGTCTCATGTAATTTCGATCATATTCTCTTCAATGTTCTCTTCATTGTTCTTCATTTTTAAAATTTAATCTTGGATGAGGCATCCTAAACATTAATATAATAAATTTAATCAAACAAAATTATGTTAAAAAAATAATACAAATTATCCTAACAATTATGTCACAAAATACAAGTTAAATGACAAATGTTATTTATTTATAATATGACAAATTAATTGATAAATTTTATTTATTTGTAATATATAATACATTATTTAAACAATGAGTGTCTTTAAAAAAAATTATTCAAAAATAAAATATAAATTAAATTTTTAAGTATTATAAATATGAGAAATTTTATTATACACTAATTTCATAATAAAATATATCACAAAATTAATACATATTAATTGATAAATCTTATTTATTTATAATGAATAATAAATAGTTTAATCCTCTTAATAAAAAATTGTCTTTAAAAAATAATTACAAATAAAATATATTCAAACCCTTTCTAACAAATAATATTTTCATATTAAAATAGACCTAAAATTTTATTTATGAATTACATATTAGAATTTACTTTTTACCTTTAAATTTTTTTGAAAAATATACAAATCATAGAAAGTAAAAATTATTTTATTTATTTCAAAAATTTGCAAATGATAGAAACTAAAAATTAAATGCACATACTTGTATTGTTTTTTTGCACCTTCTTTCAATTCGTAAATTTTTTTAATTTATTTTTCTCAAATAATTGTTGCACCTTCTTAGAATTGGTAAAATTTATTAATTGCTACACCTTCATCAATTAGTAACTTTTTGGCTATTTATTGTTTCATATACCTTTCATTTTTTTTATTAACATGCTCACATTTCAATCCATGTTTCCATTGTAGGTTACCCTCTTAGCATAATTAAACCACAACCCTAAATTTATTGAAACCTAATCTTAATCCTAACTGTAATTGAATCTTAACCCTAATTCTAACCCTTATTAAACCCTAACCCAAATTGAACCATAACCTTGACCTTAATTGAACACTCATTGAATCTTGGAACTTGAAGCATATCCCTAACTTTAACACTATCACCCTAATTCAACTCTAACACTAATTGAAACCTATTCCTAATATTAACCCTTATCTTAATTCAACACTCCCTAACTTTGAACCCTAATTGAACCTTAGCACTTGAACCCTAACCCTAGCCATAACAGTAAACCTTACCCTAATTCAACATTTATCTTAATTGAATTGCACACCTAATTGAACCCTAATCTTCAACATTAAACCTTACCCTAATTCAACCCTAACCCTAACCTTGACTCTAAATCTTGATTGAATCCCAACCTAATTAAATCTTAATCCTAACCTTGATCCTAACCCTATTTGAACCCCAACCCTAACCCAAATCCTAAAATTTACCATATAAACCTAACCCTTATTGAACCTTAACTGTACAACTAATAAGTGAAAACTTAACCTAATCAAACCCTAAACCTAATTAAATACTAACCTTAACCTTAACCCTAACCTTAATTGAACCCTTACTTTGATTGTAAACTTAACTTTACCCCTAACACTAACCATAGTTATAATTGTAATTCTAACTCTACTTCTTACCCTAATTCTAATCCTAACATTAACCTTCACCCTAACCCTAACTCTAACCATAATTTTAATGATTTTTGAATTATAGTAAGAAGAATTAGGGTTAAAATTACAATATTATTAATAATTATAAAATTAAGATAATAATTAATTATTTCAATTATATCTCTAAATTATTAATTATGACTCTAACCTTAATATATAATTATGAGTTTTAAAACATTTAAAAATAATTATTTAATAGTGTTTAAGTTATAATATAATTTGATTATCTTTCTTTATCTAAAATGGTTAGGATTTTAATTGTTGCAGTGGCATAGGATTTTAATTGTTGTAGTGGTGTACGATTTTAATTATTGTAGTGGTGTAGGATTTTAATTGTTATAGTGGAAAAATGGGTGATTGACCATTTCGATGATTGAAATAGGTGACTGACCATTTCAATGATCAAAATAGGCAATTGACTATTTCAACGATCAAAATAGGTGACCATTTCAATGATCAAAATAGGCGACTAACCGTTTCAATGACTGAAATAAGCGACTCACCATTTCAATGACTGAAATAGGTGAGTCACTGTTTCAATGACCAACTATTTCAATGACTGTTTCAAATGCATGTTGAACATTTTATTTTTCATGTGAAACTTTCATGTAACATCACATACCACTATTCTTACTATTTCAATTATATCTCTAAAGTTATTAATTATAACTCTAACCTTAATATATAATTATGCATTTTAAAACATTTAAAAATGAATATTTAGTAGGGTTAAAGTTATTATGTCGATAGACATAACCCTACAATGGAGCATGGTGTCTATAGGAGGTCAACACAATCTGTCACAAATAAAACATAGAAACAAACACATTTTAAAAACAATAATAAAATGTTTTAGAATTAAAAAAAATATTTAAAAGTAATACATTTCAATAATGTAATAATAATATAATATATTACTAATCCAAAACACAAAACATAAATATATTTTAGAAACAAAACAAAAAAACACAATATAACAAGAGCTGCAGAGCCGTGAAGTTCCTGCCTAAATGTTTAAGAATGGTCTTGTTTTTATTTGTTGTGTTTGCTACATTTTAGCAACAATGTTGATATTATAACAACTTAATAGTAATCTTGCAATTGTCAGATGATGACATGTAATACCACAAACAATATCAGGAAATTGCAAAGTAGGTGATTTTTGACAATACAATAGATGTAATCATATATCTTTAGAGTCTCCAAATATAGTGTTTGAAGAACATTAAAGATTTTAAAATTTTCTTTTAATTGGTCGGTTGATGTTGGTAGAAGCATCGAACTCAAAATAATACATAGACATATCCTGAAAGATTTTTGGATAATCCATAATTTCATGAGCAAAAGAAATTAAAATTGTGATAAGAAGGATGGGGTAAAGAGGTCAATCTAGGTAGTAAGGAGGGCTACGTTGAAGGTAGAAAGGGGAAGGAACATGCATGGCAGGAGGAAGAAGTCACACCACAAAAGGAGAAATGAGATGGCACATAAGTGGGCATCGTTAAAATATGAATTAACAATTTTTGGGGGCTGCATGGATTGGAGGTGTGGCAGAGAAGTGAGGTCGCACCTCATGAGTAGGAGATAAAAGGAAAAACATTGAACAATCCATGCTAATGAAAGTAGAGAGGACTACAAAATAGATTGGAAGAGAGCCAAGTAGGAGGCGCTATTCAGGGAATAAGAGTGTGTATGTTGATTCCTCTATAAATAGTAGGTTGGGACTACATAATAGAGTGGAAAAGAGCTGAGTAGGAGGGGCTATTAAGGGAATAGGAGTGTGTATGTTCCACCCTCTATAAATATTAGGTTAGGTGTTTTGGGCTTGTTCTCTTTTAGTTTAATTCATTCTTTTAATTTTTTGTTCATCATGTGTTTTCTTATACTTCACAATTAGTGACTCTATTACCCATGGACAGTCAAATCTTGTGTTCTGGGTTGTTTAGTATCATTTATAGTATTTGTCCCTAGTTAGAGCCAATTTTTACCTCATTTTTCATCAAATCCTTTTGATCCTTGCTAAAATTTGGAGAAGTTCATCATTGGTCATTCGGTTTCGATAAGGTTCTTAGAACCTTGTCAATTTTTGACAATGTTTCACTAACCATGTGTTATCCCGAAAACTTGTTAAAGGTTCATATTATTTTTGATGTGTTGGTCATCACTTAAGTTATAATAATATCATTAGCTTTCGATGACATTTTTCAGAACCTTATTGGGTTTTGATACTGTTTTCCTAATCTAGTCTAAAGCCAACACAAGTAGGGAAAGTTGACCCATTCAATCAAAAGTGGAGAAATTGAAGACAATAAAGAACCATTTAGGAACTTATTGAAGGTTTTGAAAAATTTGTTAGAATCCAAAAGGTTTTAGAAGCCTCATTAAATTCCAAAGGGTTTCCACATCCTTGGGATGGTGAGTTATTTTATTTTGGCTTCTATGGTTTCACAACCATCATCAAGACCTGACATGGTTTCCACAACCAAGTCCAGAGTCAAATTTTTTTGATACTTTGGTTCCACCATGAGCTCTCATAAAAGTTTGGAAAGATCGAAGGCATTGAAGTTTAATTTTGGAACTTTCTAGAGGTTTTGAAACCTTTGTCAAAATTCAATAAGGTTTCTACAACTTTGAGAAAAGTTGTAAAAAATTCATTAAAAAATAATTATAAGTTCTCATTGGAAGCTCACATTCTAAATTTGGAAGAATATCAGGTAGATTGTGCAAAAAAATTATGAAGTAAGGAGAAGAGGATGGATGAGGTTGTCACTAAGGTAGATTGTAACTTTTAGATTAAATTATGATATTCAAGGTATCGAAGATGATGACTTTAACCTGGTTGATCACATCTTCATAGAACGCATACAAATCCAACCCATCCTACCAATATATTGGATTTTTAATGAAATATAAACCATTGAGGCTAAGATGGAAATATTACTTAGGTGAATAAATGAATGGGTAATGAAAAATAAGGCTAAAATGAAGAATCCTACCCCTCAGAAAGCTAAGGAAGTTACAAAGAAATCATAGATTAGTTAGAGGAGGTCTTCATCACTTCAAAAAATGGCATCCACAACACAGTAGACTACCTTTGGAGGTAGTGGATATGATGATGAAGATCCCTTATGAAGTAGGAATTTGGAAAATTCTTGTGAGGTATCTGATACATCTCCTCTCAAAAGGTCACTTAAATTTTATTTTCCAAGAACTAGTAATGTCCCCACACCTTCATCTGTCTCATGGTTAGAACAATATTTAACCAAGAAAAAAAAGGTGGTTGACTTAACTTGAGTCTACCCAATAAGGATATTGTGTCTCAATTAAACCAAAGAATTCCACATATCAAAAACCTAAAACCACATCCTGATTGTTGAATGATCCCTCCTAGGGAAATATGTATGTTGAGGTTGCTCATCTCTCTGCTCAAAAAGAGGCTAGTCAAATGATTGCAAGTGATTTCAGTATCACTAGGATTTATCTAGGACCCAAAAATATAATAGAGAAAAAAGTTGAAAATTTTCAAATAGCGAATAATCTATTAACTAACACTATTTATATTTGAGTTTTTTGGGATGTGATTTTTTTCAAAATATATATGTTAGTTTTTATTATTTTATATGTTTGGTGTGTTTTCATTTTTATTAATTAATTGTGTATGTGACTCCTTAATAGCTTTTTTTCATACACTTAGGCTACTTTATAATAAATAATTTAAAAAGTTTAAAACAAAACGATAATAAACATGCATTTTTTAAAGTTCTACTCATATATAATATAGGTCATCTATCATATACAATAGCTATAGTTACACACACTTTTTTATTTGTCAACAAGTGTTTACTTTATGGACTAATATTTTGAGAAGTGTATTATAAAAAAATTAGCTCTCACTTCACAATTGTGTATAAAACACCTATATTCATTTACACATAAAATAATTAATATTTAATAATAAACATAATAATTGCATCATTTAATATTTAAGATTTCGTATTAAGTGAAAAAATTATCTAGAAAATAAAGATGAAATTAAATTTTTATAATTGTTTGCATATGTTGTATTATTTATTTTATTACTATATAACATTAAAAAATTGTTAAAAAATAAATAAAACTAATTCTTTAGTAAATGTAAATAGTGTTTGTCTTTTTTTAATCTATCAACTTACATGTTTATGTATTGATGAAAATATTTATTTATTTAGTAGTTTAGATAGATGAAAATAATTCTTAGACAAAATTAAAATGTGTTTATGTATGCATGTAATAAATAAAATAATTATGTCAAAATAAAATAACTGAGATTAATATATGTAAACATTTTCTAAATAGATTATTTAAGATATCTAGAGTAGTATTATTAGTGTTCACCATTAACATATACTTCTTAAAATAAATTTATTTGAAAGATATGATATATATCTATCTTAATTGTGTGACATAAATTATATAGATTCTTCCAAATTGATATATATTTAATATCTAAAATATATATACTAATTTATTTATTATCTATCCACTCCATTATTTTTTATTGATTATCTAATGATAATCAAACTAATATATCATTTAAAGATTTATTTTTATTTAAAATTAAAATATAAAATTATAATATTATTATCTAATTACACAGAGGCCACAACAGGGGTGGAAAAGACCTGAGTACGTAAAAAAGAAAGGAAAACATAACTGATGGAAGTGCTGGAAGACAAAGAGACATGGAGGTAATTGGCGTGGGTGATATGAGGAGTGAGTAACTAAAATGTACAAGAATAGTGTGAAGTTAAGTGATAGGGGAGGGTAGTGGGAGAGTTGTCTGATCTAATAAAGGGAATAGCCATGTCCATTCGATGCCTAATATGAATTTGCATTTCGTATTTTGTTATACTTAGCTTTGCTCCTGCAATTCCTCTACCGCAACCTTTAGCTTTTGAATTTTTATTTGGCTCCAAGCGAAGCTGTAGAGGCTAAGAGCTTAAAGGTGTAGAAGAGGGTGTATTGAATTTGTTCAACAATAAGTCCTTGTGAATAGTTGAGTCAAGGTAAGGGCCATAAGAGTCTTGATTGCTACTTGGGGCAACATATATTTGTTGAATGCCATTGTTATGATTGTTGATAATATTGCAGTTTGATTGCTGCTTGGGGCAATAAATGTTTGTTGAGTGTCATTATTGTTGAATCTCTCTATGCTTGGGCAGTGCATTGGCCCTCTACTTGAATCTGCACTACCCAACAACCAGCTCTGCTGTGTCTCATCTAGCTACCTCGACAATGCCCTATTGTCCACTCTTGTTTTGCTCTAATAGACATATGTAGTAATGTTCCCATGGGTCTCAAACGATCCTCCCCACTGATCTCTTCCATACATTTTTGGTATTCTTTGTTGCTGTGTAATGGATAAATTTTATTTAAATGAGGATAGAATACAAGCTTTTGAGGTTTCATAGATAGGCTAGTTTTTGATGTTTCAAGCTTATGTGTGCATGGATGCCCAGATTCTATGGGCATAGGTAGTTTTAGTGTTAGAGTATTTGCATGAGCAAGGAACATTATACAATATACAAAGATCTAAAGCTAGAGATCATATTGGTGCAAGAGTGTGGGCACATAATGCTCACTGATTTTGATCTATCCCTACATCTCATATTTGATGATGGTGAATATATTGAATGGAGGTCTTGTTAATTTGTTGGTATAGAAGAGTACATTGCAATAGAGGTCTTGTGGGAGAAATTCCACTCCTACACAATAAAAACTTCATCCTCATTTCAAATATGAAGGATAGATATTTAGAACTAATGTGGCATGTGTCCAATTTTGAATTAATAGTTATCAATGTTGAGACCGACATATGAATTAGAGTGCCTGAAATTGGCTCCAGTGAATGGTGTACAAAATGTTGTACATTCGTTTCAAAACATAAAACACCTCTGAAGTTTATATGCAATGATGGGTACAGTCTACCTATTTTCAACAGAAGCAACAACTATCAAAATATGTTAATATGCAAGTGCACTTCCCAAGAATTTTAGAGGAAGAAGCTGGAGAACAAGACGAAAGGGGAGAAAAATGACCGAAAAATCTATTGTTTTGTATGTACTGAGCTAGGTAATTTCTGATATGACTTAGGCCATGAATGTATTTAGAAATAAACATTTTTTCTTTGTTGTTTTTTTTAGTTCTGTCATTTCGGTGAAGTTTTCAGCTGAATTCTGCCAGTTCTGTTAATAGACTTTGCAGAAATCATGATTGGTATAAAATAATTGCATGGTAATTTTGTGTAACAAACATTAAATAGGGACTTTTAATGAAGCATACGTTTTTAGAAATTTAGAAATCCTGGATTTTCCATTTTGAAAGTTGGATCATAATTAAAGTAATGGTATGCTGCTATGAATTTGAAAGGTAGTTGTTGAATGTATAAATCTATTTAATTTTATCAATTTAATCTTTGATATATGTTTAATCTTTAAATGTTCATCAATCTTTAGCATTTACGATCAAAGTAATTCTAGATTCAAATACTTGAATAAGTTTAATCTAATCACAAATAGCAATCATCTATTTGACTTCCATTAAGGTGATTGAGGTGGCTCAGTAAAAAAAAATTGGATACAAGCTGACATAAAAAAAAAATTCCTAATGGTGATATGATAAAATGACGAGAATAAAGAAGAATAGTATTGTGTAGTATATTGTGATTGCAAGTATAGGTAATAAAAATAGATAGTTCAATATATTATTTTTGATTTAAAAGTTTGTGAAGTTTATTTAATGGAGAATATATATTTCAACTTATTAGTTTTTTAAGTTTATTTCTAGTGTGATTAAGTTTTATTCATAGAGTACCAAGCTTATGATACATACATGATAAGATCTGTAGTGTCCCTCCAGTTTCGACACTTTGTTTTAGTTGATTCTGCTTGATAAATGCTTTAGTTGATTATGATACTATGTTGTTCCTTTTTAGATATGACTTTGATATTATGTTGTTTTGTACTTCGTGGATGATACCTTGACATCCTGATTATCTAGTTGTGTTAGTGTGATGATTCTGAGATAGACATGTACATGACATGGTTTATTTGCTTAAAATTTTTATGAGGTTATCATGATGAAATGATTGTTTATGATTTATCTTGCTCGTCAGTATTGGTGAAGAAGATAGTGAGGTTCGTGAGTACCCTGCTACACTGTGATTCTTCTTCATAGTGTGCTTTCTGATATAAGTATATATATGTTTTAACAATGATGTTTCCTATAGATACAGGTATCGGGTATCGGCTCCACCTGCTTGATAGGTCTGAGCGTACCCTAATTTAATAAAATTATGTTGATTTGGAGATATTGATACCTATCTTTATTGAACCATCGTTCTTTATCGAATGAGTATCTATTTGTTACCCCATGTTGTTGTCTAGTTTGTTCTGTCGTGTCGTACATGTTTATATATTTTTTTTTTGAGAATTTAATATTTAAGTCCAATGAATATTTGTTAATATATTTATATTTGATTAAGTGTTTATGGTTATGTTTGTGATTTAATTTATTAATTTAAATTAAATAAGTTACTGATTTTAAAAGTGAAAGTTATTTCTTTGCAAATTTATTTAATTAAATATATATATTGCTGATTTACTTGTGCAAACAATATTTATGAGGAAATAGATATTTTAAAGAAAAGATATTTTCAACATGTTATGAATCTTTGATTTGAAGTTGAAATTCTAATTTCTTATTAAAAGGGTAAGTTGAACTGATTGATCTATTTAGAATTCATAATGAACAATCAGTTAAGTTTTATAATTGAGAGTTGATAGACATGCATTAAAAGTTTTAGGGGTTGCAATTTTTCATTCACGACAACACTCTGGAAGAAATTTGACGACAGTAGTTTTAAGATTATTTTGCACTACTATGAGAAATTCATATTTTAGAATTGGTTTGCAAGCATAATTTAGAAGCTGGATTAATTTCAATTTCTTCATCAAAGCCTGGTGAATTTATAGCGGAATTGATAGAAGTTTCAGAGATTCATTTTCAGCCAGTTATCAAACTTTAAACATGTTTTCTTCTTGATTTTAAATTCTTGTGTTTAATTATGAAAACATAATGTTGAACTTTGTTGTTTTGTAAAGAAATTGTTTTGTTGAACCTGCACAAACCACAAAGGAATAGATGAGAAGAGTATTTGAGCTTTAAAGTAGAAAAGAATAAAAAAAACATTCTGCAATTAAATTATTCAAGATCTGAAATCATCTTTAATTTGGCTATGAAATGAATGTATTAGCATGAATTTGAAATTTTAAGAAAAGATTGAAGATTTTCCTTTATTTTCAAAAGTAGATATAAATAAATTTTTGATTTGAGCATTTAAGTGACATTAGATTATACTGAGGCATCATGGTGTTCATGGTTTATTATGATATGAATTACAAATCTTCAGAATTGAGAAGAGTATTCTTTTGTCATTGATATTACTCTATAGCCAATCTTTTATTCATACTCAAACTGTAAATCTACAAACTTATCACTATATATGGCGCACCTAGGGATGTAGGGTGATTATATTATTATATTGTCTGATACTCGCCATTCTTTGAAGCTTTTGAATATAACATTGCTTAGTACGCATCAATTATACTGGCATTTTCATTGATTAACACCTATAAGTTAATATTATTTTGTTTTAATATAATCTGTCCACTAAGATTGTGCGCAACCTCCTTATAAACTGTACATCTTGGCTTTGTTATTGACTTTCTTTTGGTGAGAAGATTTTTGATTATCTACCATTAATTTTCCTCCCAGAGTTTGCGCACAACCTCCTTTTCATGATACTTGTATAACCTTTGATCAAAAGATCTAGTTTTTAATCATTTCCTGTAGCATATAATTTCCAATTTGTATCACGTTTTCCTCTTTACCAGCATAGTTAGTTGAAGTAATAATTTATCTACTGGAATTTTGTAGTTTCCTTGACCCATATTTCTATTTACCATAATATTTCTCACCTGAAAAAATTTTGTGTGGGTTGTAGCTAGTGTTTGGAGATTTTTATTCAGAGGAAATATACCCAAACAATTGAAAACTGCTCCTCATAAGTTATCCTTTAACTTTTAGACTGGATAAATTCCACTATGATACTGTATTCTTTGATTATTTTCTTCATGCGTCTAGTCTTGTTCTTTCTGTGCTTGTGTTTACTTGGCATATGCATGCGTTAAATGTTTAGATGTTATTGTGTTTCCTGCACTACGCTGGAGTAATCTATATTTTGATATTTGTGCATGGAATCCTGTATATTTCTTACAATTGTGATTTTTATTTGAAACTAATACTCTTAACCATAGAGTGAACTCTCCTTTGCATGCAATATCAGTGACAATTATCTTGTCATAAAATCATATTTACTTAACTACCAGTTGGAATATAATCTAGGTGCATGTATTGAATAAATGTGAAATTATGATTAAGAAAAGAAGAAAAGATAGAATTTTAAGTTTGTGATTTGTAATGTGATTCTTTTTAGTTAAAAATTGAATAATACAAAGACTCTTCATTCGCCGATATTTATATATTTATACTAATAGGAAGTTGTAATGCTTTCTAAGTGATTGATTTCTAAATGTAAAGGATTTATATTTTCCTTATTAAATATTGATGTATTTTCCTTGAAATATTAAAACATATAATAATACCAATAAATTGTTTATTATGTAATTTTAATTTATGATTATTGGAATATTGTAATTATTGAGTAAGTATATATAATGTTATTGAGTTTTATATCATCTCTTCAATAACTAGGGAGGTAAAAATCATATTGATAAGTTTATTACGCTTTAATTTATGTTGCTCAAATTACAATGTTTATTTTTATTTGGGGTATAGCTTTGCACATTTTGTTGTCATCTTCGAGATTATGGTCTGTCTCTAGTGAAAGATGTAAACATTTGTGGTTTTGATCTTTATGCTTGGTAGCTACCCCTTGTCTTTTGATGTTGAGTCATGTTATAGAAAGAGTGGCTTGCGGTAGGGGCTGAAATCCTAAGAGATTGTCTGGGTAACCTATCATAGGTGTGTAAATCAGTGGAAACGTAACTAATGTATTAGGGGTTGGGTAGAACTAAACATTAATTCAGATAAAAGTATGCCTCGCTTTTCATCTTAATGCTCGTTCAGGTTAAGGTAAGGCTAAGAAGGCCTGGAATGGCTAGTCATCTATCTTGTCCTCTTGAAAGATAGAACGACTCCACACTAGTTTGCTTAGGGGCCAGGAATCGGTAGTGACTGCCAGGGTAACTCTTGGAGAGGGCCAGTAGTCTAGGAAGATTCACCAGGGTAACCTACCTCGATAGTGTGATGACACTCTTTGTCTATTACATGATTGTGATCCTAGTGTTAAGTTAGATTTTGTAGTGTTTTGTCATTGGGAGTTTATTTGTTATGATTTTTTATTGATTATGTAGTAATGTGTATGTAAGCCACATAAATGTAATGTTCTGTCTTCTTGTTTGTGGACCTGTCATTATCTTCTAGCACGGAGGGAGTGGACCTTTGGGTTCCACGTGGTTGGGAGGAAACCATGCTATACCTTCCTTGGATTTTCATGCAGTTGATGCTATACTTGCAGCTGGTTCCAATTACTTCATTGTTCATGACAGTGGATGCAGAACGTGGTCGTGGATATAGATGTCAGTTGTGATGTGATCATTATCCACTTTGTATATTTACCTCTTGTATAAGAGCGTTCCCATTGTATCATCTTTTTGATGTATTGAGATTCACTGAAATCTCACATGATGTAATCTAGACATATAGATATTCGATTGTATAAAGTTTTGAAAACTAGATCATTCATGACTTTAAATTTGTACTTATGTTTTATGATATAATGTGTTAAATTTATTTAATATGCTTATGTAACATTGTCTTGGAATCCTTATGGTAGTTGTGTAATTAAATATATATATATTTTAAAAAAATTGTTGTGTTAATTTGTTCCTTACACTTTGTTTTAACGGAAACCAAGGCGGGGCATTACAAGATCATAATTTTGAAGATTAAGTCTATAGTTTTTAAAGTTCAAATTATAGTCACTACATCAATAGGATCAATGTTTGAAATTTTATGCTCTTAATATGAAAGGGATGAAAGCCATATACATGTAAATCTTCAATAAGTGCATTCTAATACTTGAATAAATAAATAAGTGAAATAGTTAGGATTTTTAGAATTTAAAAGATTAAGTATAAAATAAATATTCTAAATTTACTATTGCATATAAAAGTAGGTTTCTTAACTAGAGTTTCTAAAATTTTAAAAATTAAGTATGCAAGAATATTCTAAATTTACTATTTAATTTAAAAGTAAGTTTTTAAATTAGTATAAGTTATAGTTTCTTAAATTTAAAAAAGTAATAATTAAAAATATATTCTATGCAAACATAATTTACAATCATTTTAATTATAGTTCATAAATCTAATCAAAGAACAAAATATTATTATAATATTATAAAAATCAATATCATAGTTGGTATAAATTTTTTTATAATAAGTGAAATGGCTAAAGTTTCTAAAATTTTAAAAATCAAGTGTAAAATAATATTTTATTATAAAAAATTTATAATAAGTGAAATAGGTAAAGTTTCCAAAATTATAAAAAGTGAAACAGATAGAGTTTATAATATTATAAAAATAAAAACAAAATTATAATAAGTGAAATGGCTAAAGTTTCTAAAATTTAAAAAATCAAGTATAAAATAATATTTTATTATAAAAATCAACATCATAGTTGGTATTAATTTTTTTTATAAATAGTGAAATAGGGAAAGTTAGAGTTTCTAATATTATAAAAATCAAAGCAAGTGAAATGGCTAGAGTTTCTAAAATTTTAAAAATTAAGTATAAAAGAATATTCTAAATTTACTATTTCATATAAAAGTAAGCTTCTATTTAAAAAAAAAAATATAATTGATGATTTTGTATAGATTTATTTAAGTAATCTTTTTCCATAAAAATAATTATTATTTATAAAGATAATAAATTAAAAAAAATGTTAAATCACTACACATAAAAATAGTTTTAGAATTTAGAAAGTTAAGTATGAAGGAGCTTTACTAAATTTAATACTGCATATAAAAGTAATTTTCTAAATTAAAATATCATAAATTTATTATTACACATAAAAATATTAGGTTCAAGTAGGGTTAGGTTTAATATTAGGTTAGGGTAAAGTTTCAACTAGATTTACTATTGGATTTCTATTAGGTTTAGAGTTAGGGCTAGGGTTTGCATTCAATTGGTGTTAGAGTTAGATTTAGATTTCTATTAGGGTTAGGGTTACAAGTTAAGATTAGGATTTAGAATGGATTTAGGGTTAGGTTTAGGGTTGTGGATTAATTAGTGTTAGGGTTTATCATTACAATAAGAGTTAACATTCAATTAAGATCTTATTAAGGTTACATTTAGGGTTTATATTTAATTAGGATTAAAATTTAATTATAGTTAGAGTTAAAGTTAGATTAGGGTTAGGGTTCAATTATGGTCAAGGTTAAAGTGTCTTACAATCATTTCACTATATACCATTGAGGGTGAAAAATAAAAAAAACAAAGCAAAAGGGGTAAATTAGAACTAGATATAATTAGGATTGGATTTGAGGTTTTTGCTAGGATTAGGGTTATGCTTGGGGTTAGCTTAAGTGATAGGGTTAGGATTAGGATTAGGATTTGGGTTAGGGTTAGGGTTAGAGTTAGGGTTAGGATTTGGGTTGGGGTTTGTGTTAGGATATCTCAAGGTTATGGTAAGAGTTATTGATTGGGGTTAGGGTTAGGATTAATATTTAGGGCTAGCCTTCTAATTTTAAAATAATGCTTGGGCTTAGGTTTTAAGGTTCAAATATGTTTATATTTAGGGTCAGGTTTAGGGTTTAGGGTTTAGGGTTCAATGTTAGGTTAATGTATAAGGGTTCAAATAGGGTTAGATTTTAATTAGGATTAGGGTAAGTTTTAATTGGTAATATAGTTAGAATTAAGGTTCCCCACTAGAATTAGGGTTAGTGTTAGATTTAGAATTATGAGTAAAGTTAGAATTATGGTTAGGGTTATAACTATAATTAGGGTTAGGATTAGGGTTAGGGTTATGGTTATGGTTAGGGTTAGGGTTATCATCATGAATATGTTTATCATCATGAATACAGATTATAGTTATGGTTATGGTTAGGATTAGGGTTATCATCACAAATAGGATTATCACCATGAATAGGATTAGTGTTAGGCTTAGGATTAGGGTTAGTTTTATCATCATGAATATGATCAACGTTAAGGTTATGGTTATGGTTATGGTTAGGGTTAGGGCTATCATCACTAATAGGTTTATCATCATGAATAGGGACTACAATTATGATTAGGGTTATGGTTATCATCACTAATAGGTTTATCATCATGAATAGGGATCACTATTCTAATCCTAACCCTAACCTATTAAAACCTAATCCTTAATCCTAACCTAATTAAAACCTAATCCTTATGGTTATCCTAATCCTAACCCTAACCCTAACCCTAACCCTAACCTAATTAAACCCTAACCCCAACCCTAAACCTTATCCTAATCCTAACCTAATTAAACCCTAACCCTAATCCTAACCCCTAACCCTAATCCTAACCATAATCCTAACACAAACCCTAACCCTAATCCTAACCTAATTAAACCCTAACCCTAATCCCAACCCTAACCCTAACCCTATTCCTAATCCTAACCCTAACCCTAACCCTAATCCTAACCCTAACCCTTATCTTAATCCTAATACTAACCCTAACCCTGACCCTCATCCTAACCCTAACCCTAACCTAATTAAACCCTAACCCTAATCCCAACCCTAACCGTAAACCTAATCCCAATCCTAACCTAATTAAACCCTAACCCTAATCCTACCACTAAAACTAATCCTACCCATAACCCTATTCCTAATCCTAACCCTAATCCTAAAAATAAACCTAATCCTAGTTAATAAACCTAACCCTAACCATAACCCTAATCCTAACCCTAACCTAATTAAACCCTAAATATAACCCTAACCCTAATCTTAATCCTAACCTAATTAAACCCTAACCCTAATCCTAACACTAATCCTAGATCTAACCCTAACCCTAACATAATTAAACCCTAACCCTAACCCTAACCCTAATCCTAAGCTAATTATACCCTAACCCTAATCCTAACCCTAACCCCAACCATAATCCTAACCCTATTCCTAACCCTAATCCTAACCCTAACCCTAATCCTAACCCTAACCCTAACCCTAACCCTAACCCTAACCCTAACCTAATTAAACCCTAACCCTAATCCTTACCCTAACCCTAACACTAAACCTAAACCTAATCCTGACCTAATTAAACTCTAACCCTAACCCTAACCTTAAACCAATCCTAATCCTCTACCTAATTAAACTTTAACCCTAACCCTAATCCTAACCTAACCTAACCCTAACCCTAACTGAAATAAACCATAACCTAATTAAACCCTAACCCTAATCCTATTCTTAATCCAAATCCTAACCCAAATCCTAACCCTAACCCTAACCCTAATCTTAATTAATAAACCTAACCCTAACCCTAACCCTAATCCTAACCCCAACACTTTACCTAATCCTAATCCTAACCTAATTAAACCCTAACCCTAATCCTAACTCTAATCCTAACCCTAACCCTAACCCTAGACCTGATTTTAATCCTAACCTAATTAAACCCTAACCATAATCCTAACTGTAATCCTAACCTAACCCTAATCCTAACCCTAACCCTAAAAAAATTAAAAAACCTAACCCTAACACTAACCTTAATGTTAAACCTAAACAAAATTAATAAACCTAACCCTAACCATACCTATGACCTTGTTGTTAGTTCCCTAATTCAATCTCTAATCCTAACCCTAACCCTAACCCTAATTATCCTAACCCTAACCCTACCCCTACCCCTAACCCTAACCATAATCCTAACCCTAACTCTAATCCTAACCCTAATCCTAACCCTAAACCAAATCCTAATCCTAACCCTAAACCTAACCCTAACCCTAATGAAACCCTAATAGTAACCATGATCCTAATCCTATTCTAATTAAACCCTAACCCTAACCCTAATCCTAACCCTAAACCTAACCCTAACCCTAACCCTAATCCTAATCCTAACCCTAAACCTAACCCTAACCCTAATCGTAATCCTAACCCTAACCCTAAACCTAACTCTAACCCTAAAACCTAACCCTAATTCTAATCCTAACCCTAATCGTAACCTAACCCTAACCCTAAACCTAACCCTAATCCTAATCCTAACCATAACCCTAACCCTAACCCTAACCCTAAACCTAGCCCTAATCCTAATCCTAACCCTAACCCTAACCCTAACCCTAATCCTAACCCTAAACCTAACCCTAAACCTAATCTTAATCCTAACCTAATTAAACCCTAATCCTAATCCTAACAATAATCTTAAACCTAACCCTAATGCTAACCTAATTAAACCCTAACCCTAACCCTAATCCTAACCTAATTAAACCCTAACCCTAATCCCAATTCTTCTGCTTCCAAGCCTACCAAGCCTAAACCTAACCCCTAATCCTAACCCACTAAACTCTAACCCTAACTCTAACCCTAACTTAACCCTAACCCTAACCCTATTCCTCCCTAAACCTAACCCTAACCTTTTAAACCTAATCCTATCCTTACCTATTTAAACTCTAACCCTAACTCCTAACTCCTAACCCTAACCTCAATTAAACCATGAACCTTAAACCTAATCCTACTTAACCTAATTAAACTCCTAACCTAATCTTATTCTTAATCATAATCCTAACCCTAATCCTAACCCTAACCTTTTAACTTCTAACCCTAAACTCTAACCTCTAACCTAAATCAAACCATAACCTTAATCCTTACCCCAACCCTAAACTCTAACTTCTAATCCTAACGTAATTAAACCCTAACCCTAATCCTAACTCTTAACTCTAACTCCTAACCCTAATCCTAACCTCCTAACTCTAACCCTAACCCTAACTCCCTAGACCTAATCCTAATCCTAACCTAATTAAACCCTAACCATAATCCTAACTAATCCTAAACCTAAACAAAATTAATAAACCTAAACCTAACTATACCCATAACCCTGTCGTTAGTTCCCTAATTCAATCTCTAATCCTAACCCTAACCCTAATCCTAACCCTACCCCTAACCCTAACCCTAACAATAATCCTAACCCTAACTCTAATCCTAGCCCTAATCCTAACCCTAAACCTAATCCTAATCATAACCGTAAACCTAACCCTAACCCTAATCATAACCCTAACCCTAACCCTAACCCTAACCCTAACCCTAATTAAACCCTAACCATAACCATGATCCTAATCCTATTCTAATTAAACCCTAATCCTAACCCTAACCCTAACCCTAATTAAACCCTAACCCTAACCCTAATCCTAATCCTAACCCTAAACCTAACCCTAACCCTAATCGTAATCCTGACCCTAACCCTAACACTAATCCTAACCCTAACCCTAATTAAACCTAACCCTAACCCTAACCCTGATCCTAATCTTATTCTAATTAAACCCTAACCCTAATCCTAACCCTAACCCTAAACAAAAATAATAAACCTAACCCTAATCCTAATTCTAACCCTAACCCTAACCCTAATCGTAACCCTAATCATATGAACTATCATATTATAATATATTAATTATTATAATAATTTTATAATAAAATATATATAAATATAAAAAATAATTTATTTAAGATATTACATGTTGTGGTATTGCTACTAGCATATATATATTATTTTAATAATATATATAAAATACTTCGAGAGATATTCTTCTCCAGGGGCCTATTCAATTTTTATAATAAAATTTTGATTAAAAAACATGCGCCTCGAAAAGGATATCTCTTGGCGTATTTTATATATATTATTAAAATAATATACATATGCTAGTATATTAATTTATATTTTAGATGGTATATATGTTACATATATATTTTATATATATTATACTATGATGTTAAAATTATATATGTTACATATGTATTATATAGCATATATATTATAATATTATAATATGTTGTTAAATTAATAATATAATATATTAAAAATATATTATTTATCTTAATTTGTTATTATATTATTTTATATATTTGAATTTAATAGATTATATTATTTTATATATTTGAAAATATAGACAAGTAAATAAATTTTGAGGAGTTTAAAATTTTTCCTAAAAAATAGTTGAATATTTTTTTGATTATGGTCATTGTGGAGAAAAACCTTCAAAAACTGCCATAAAGTTTATGCTCTCGACAATAAAATTGAAGAAAAATAATTTTTGAAATTTGAAAAGTTAAAAATCTTGCATTTTACATTAAGAAAAATAAAATATAATGTATCAAAATAATAATAATGAAATTTGATTGGCTGCAAATAAAATGTTTATAGGAACTAATAATAATATAATAATAAGGTTTATATATCGATGTATTTTATATAAATTATATTTAAATATATATATATACTAGTATTAAATATAATTTCAAATTTTTAAACTTAAACAATTTCAAAATATAACACAGATTTTATCAAATAAACAATTTCAAAATATAACACAAATTTTATCAAATAAAAAAATCAATATATTAACAACTTAAATTTCTAAGATTTGAAAAGGCATACATGCAAATCTAAAAAATAAAAAATCAATATATTGAACAATTTAAGTTTCCAAGGTTTGATAATGCATGCATGCAAATCTAGAAAACTTAGACCATAAATTTTGGAATCTCAAACATATCAAACCCAATCCATAGAAGTTGTACATAATTTAGTAATTATCTTTTTTAAATACAATTATAATTTCTCTAATTCATTTTTAAAAATATATAAATTTATTAACTTTAAATCTATGAAATAAATTTATTTTACACATTAATTATAGGAGATCAACACAATATAATAATATAACAATAATATAATAATAAGATATATCTCAAGACATTTTATATAAATTATATTTAAGATATATATACTAGTAAGACGGAAATAGTTGACTACCGTTCCAAAAACTGAAATAGGTGACTGACCGTTTCAATGCATGCTGAACATATCACATACCACTATTCTTACCATGCATTCAACTGTCATGTACGTTTTAATTTTTAAGTGATGAGTTTTTGTTTACATCAGATCCGCGCTGCCATTGTAGACATGCCTCTCGAGGTAAAAATAGCTTCATTCTCAACCTTTTAAAGAATGGAAGTATTCTTAAGCAGGTCAACGCTTTTTACTTCGATGTCAATTTATATTTATTTAACCTGTGAATGGCATTAAATGAGCTTCACGTTACTATTGCCTGCAATATATTAAATTTTAGTGGGGTTGTTAAGTGTTTCAAAATCAGAGTCATACACAAATGAAAACACATGATAGGCAATAATTCCTTTTAAGAAAACCATGTGATAAGTAATATTATAATAGTGTCAGCAATATTAAAAAAGAAAAAAAATTATGATACAGTCTAAGAGCCTTATTGAAGAATTAGTGATAAGATCCACTAGGATAAACCGACACAATATTCTGTTTAATTAATAATCTAGAAAATTCATTAATCTGCACTGTAGCATGGCTGAAACATTCAGAGGCTTCATTCAGCCATATTAAAGACCTTATTCAACGGATAACTTGTACATAGTAATATAATATGTACATTAAAAAATATCCTACATTCATTACATCTGATTTGAACAGTTCAAAGATATCAGAAGGAAGGATAAGCAATTTGGTAATTATTTTGATAGAGGGGCTGCTCGAAGCCCACAGCTTGGTTACCATCAGAATCCTCACTTGAATTTGTACTGCGCCTTGGGCACCTCATCTCTGCGTTGGCCCTGGCCAATTGCATTGTTAAATCATCTATTCGTTTCTGCAGAGATGAGATGTAACCTACACAGCCATACACAGGATTTGTGACTCTAGCACTTGCTTCGTATACTAAGCTGCCAACTGCATCCGCTCTTGAATCTAGTGGAATTTCCTGCATATCATTAAACATCAATAAATCAGATTTATCAATTATAAATGAAATTTTTACACAACAAAGAAAATCCTGCAGTATTCTGAGACATGAAAACAGACACTTTTTGAACAATTAGGCCTACATAGTATACTGATTGTTTTACACAAAAAATGCATGAAAATGATTGTCCAGACTCTAAACAAAGGTACCATAAATTTGATAAACTACTGTTTCTCTCCCCGTTTGATTACAAAATTAATATTTGTATTCCTTAGAATCACCATTATCTTATACATCTGAACCACCCAAAAAAATCATAAATGGGCTTATCAATTGAATTTTGAAAAATTAAAATCTCAAATTGAAATTTAATCAAAATCAGTCATTTAAACCTCCAAAATCTTTCATTTAGATGCTTAACTGTTCTGCCACCTTAATGTGAAAGTTTTAGTCAACTATGCAAATTTTGGGAATTATGTAGAGTATCATTGATAACAGAGATGGGAATTTTATAACCATAATCTTTATCAATCAGGCTATATGGTCATGCTCTATCTAAGAAATAGAACATCAAAATTTCTCTAAGTTTTTCTTTCTGAACCACCCAAAAAAATCATAAATGAGCTTTTTAACAGTTTATACAGAATAAACCATCAAATGTACTAAACTATCAAGCTTATCAATTGAATTTTGAAAAACTAAAATGCCAAATTGAAATTTAATCAAAATCAGTCATTTAAACCTCCATATTATCTATGGATCTTGAGGTCACGTAATTGTTTTTCTCTTTTAATAGTTAGCATACATACTATGGTACATGCTTCCTAGTTTCAAGATACAACTTCCATAAATTTCAGATATTTCATTTTATTTATGGATCTTGAGGTCATATATTTTCTTTTCTTATTGTACATGATTCCTAGTTTGAAGATACAACTTTTATAAATTTAGGTATTTCATTTTATTTGTGGATTTCGAGGTCATGTATTTGCTTTTCTTATCGTCTTGCTTGCTAGTTTCAAGATACAACTGCACTATAAAATTTATGAGACCACCCATTTAAAAATACTCCTATTAGTTCAGCTTCCTACAAGAAGCTCAGTACCCTAGCTAAAATTTCATTGTTGAACTTCCATAAGTTTGTAACGCCTAGGTACCAAAAAATTGGGCAGTGAGAAAAAAGAAAAAAGAAACCAAAAAGATAAAAAGATGCAGCAACAAGTTAAGAAAAAAAGCCTAAAAAAATTGGACAGTGAGAAAAAAGTCAATAAGAGAAGATAAAAAGATGCAGCAACAAGATAAGAAAAAAGCATAAGACAAGATGAAAATCAATAAGATAAGACAAGATGCATAGTTTAACAGAAAAATGGTAAAAAAACTGAAGCAACAAAATAAGAAAGAACACCTCAAAAAGAAAAAGGCAAGATAAAAGTCAATTCCATAGAAAAATGGAAAGTTAGGGAAAGATATTAAGCTTGTAATAAGCAGTGGCTTGAGGGACAGTAGGCCAGCGGTGCAGGTAGCCTCGGGAGGCAATACATGATCATGCTCCCTCCACATAATCATGCTCCCTGCAAAACAGACTAAAAACTGGTGAAATACCTGCAAAACAGACTAAAAATAGCAGTGGCTTGAGGGAGGAAGGATACCAGTAGGCCAGCGGTGCAGGTAGCCTCGGGAGGCAACACATGATCATGCTCCCTCCAACACATGATCACGCTCCCTCTACATAATCATGCTCGCTGCAAAACAGACTAACAACTGGTGAAATACCTGCAAAACAGACTAAAAACAGCAGTGGCTTGAGGGAGGAAGGATACCAGTAGGCCAGCGGTGCAGGTAGCCTCGGGAGGCAACACATGATCATGCTCCCTGCAAAACAGACTAAAAAACTGATGAAATACCTGCAAAACAGACTAAAAACTGGTAAAATACCTTAAGTAATTTGCTGACGTTACTAGCTCCAAAAATTTTATGCACGCAGGCAAACTTGTGCGGCTCGTCTGCAGGAAAATAAGGAGCAAAAATACAGTCCTTTGTACAACGTCTACGCAGAAGCTTACATGATGCGCATGGTGAACTTCCCGTATGTTTGCTTCCTCCCATTCCAAGTGCATAAACTTCACTCTCTTCTCCGAAACAAAGTATATAATATATAGACAATCAGATTCAAGGCGACGTCTTTGATCCAGAAAAATCGGTCAAACCACAACAGTTCAATCACATCTAATCTCTTAACCCCCAGAGACATAAAAAATAGCAGCGGTAACTAAAAGAATTCACCCGATCAAAAATTTCATAATAAACGCGCTTGCATGATCCTACATATATATCTGCAGCTGCCGGTTTCATGTCTGTCTAGCCGTTTATTTCATTTAAAACCGGCCTATTTTTTGGATGTTTAAAAATTAAAGCTACATGCTTCGTTGACATTTTGAAGCATTATCTGAATTTAATATTTGTTTAAGCTGTGAAAAGGCATAGCTGAACAGAACAGATACTTATACTGTTCATTTCCAGACTTCACAGTGAGTTAAGACTTTGTCAGCGTGAAAACAACTAAAAGCAATTGCATGAGTTGTGTAATGTGAAAACATGTATGAGGGTGTTCTTATAAAATGGACAGACTACTGCCCATTGCATGAGTGATGAGGGTGTTCTTTGAAATGGTTTCGGTGTACGTACTTTTGCATGAGGTTGTACTTTTGGATAATGAGGTTGAAATGGACAGATTACTGCCTGGTTTTATATGCTGACTTAAGTTTCGATGCCATTCACTTCACTTCTTAATTCTCCAAGTATTGCTTAGATTTGGAGTATAATTTTATTCTATTTATCTTATAAGTTTTAATAAAGTGATAATGATGTAATTTTATTTATCTCTTTTTTATAAAATATAATTTTTATTTTAAATATTTTAAAATGATTATATAAATTAATTATATTTTATAATTGAAGGTTTAGTTTTAATTGAATTAAGTTTTAATAAATTAAGATTGACATAAACATTGATTTAAGTGATAGGTAATCGAAATGTTCAGAGTGGAATAAAGATGCCATTTTAACTCTACATGGACTTCACTTCTAATGCATGTTTATATAGTGTTGCTTAAATTTTGGAACGCAATTATATTTTATTTATCTTATAATTTTTAATAAAGTGATAATGATGCAATTTTATTTATCCTTTTTTTATAAAATATAATTTTTATATTAAATATTTTAAAATGGTTAATATAAATTAATTATATTTTATAATTGATGGTTAACTTTTAATTGAATTGCCGGTATTGGCATGGTGTGATGGTTTATAGGTGGCATTGTTGTTCTTGCCACCAAGGTTCAAACCCTGTTGGGGTGGTATTGTTAAATAGTTGTATCTGGTTCATAGCTCTGGTCAAAAGCCCCCTTAAATTCTCGAGTGAAATTTTATTCTATTTATCTTATAATTTTTAATAAAATGATGTGATGCAATTTTATTTATCATTTTTTTAATAAAATATAATTTTAAAGATGCGTTCATATTCATTTTGAACACCAATAAAAAATTGAAAAATTCATGATTGAATTTGTCTTATAGAAATTTTATATATAATAAATAAAACTTATTTTAAAAAAATAAAAAAATAATTTTTATCTATAAATTTGTTAATTTTAAAATAAAAAAATACTTTTCAAATTTAATTTTAATATTTAGATTTGTTAAATTTTATATATTAATAATATAAATTCTAATATATATATATGACTACAAAACTGGAATTGGGTAGTGGCCCCCTATACTTTTGTTAACTAAATATTTTTATTTTTATAGAGTGGGTAAAATTTTGGGTAGTTGCCCCTATAAAATTAAACTTTATTTTTGGGGTAAAATTTTGTTAACTAAATATTTTTATTTATTTTTAGAGTGCACAATTAGGTCAAATTTTTATTTAACTTGGTAGTCACCCCCTATAAACTTTTGTTAACTATATATATATATATGACTAGCAGTTGTGTGTAGTGACATGCAACGATGAGTCGATAGGCATCGCGAAGTACAAATGGATGAAATGCAATCTGATATATATTAGAGTAGTAGTTGCATGTAGTGACATGCAACGATGAGCCGATAGGCAACATGAAGTACAAATGGATGTAATGCAATCTGAGAGACATCAAAGGGTGCTTGGAAATGTCAATGTAGCAAATGGAATTATATATTGTAAGTTTTAGTTGGAACAATGTTTTTCTGCTGTTATATTTTATTACCCCTATGTATAGATATGTATGGATGCTAATGGAACACATAAAAATGGTAGCCAAATAATGCAACCATAAATGAAACAATATTTATCTTAATGCTATTAGATTTCCACAATCCATAGTGCTGAAGATTGTTAATTTCTGGATTTTTGATTGTGTTAGAGCTTTTTTCATCAACGTTTCGGATCACACTCAGTGATCCATTTCTCATTTCCTATGCTCTCTAACATCCTGATGATGGATCACTGAGTGTGATCCGAAACGTTGATGAAAAAAGCTCTAACACAATCAAAAATCCAGCCTTCAATATTTATCTTAACAAAAAATATAGTCTTTTCTCAATAGCACCCTGTGGAAAATTCAAACAATATAGCCTTTTGAATAAAAGCTTATAAAAAATGAGACAATGTAGCTTGACCTAGACAATAACAATCGAAAAAATCTGCATAATGTCAACAATTCTATTCCGTTGTAAAAATATACTATTTTCTCAACACAACCTTATAAAAAATTGAAACAATATAGAGAACAATAATCAACAATGCCCAATGGAATCTAACATAAAGTGTATAAGATTAACTATTTTATTTTGTTGCAACCATAACCTGAAACATATGAATTTTGTCTAAATCTTATGCCAGAAACATAGAGATTTTTACATAAAAATTATAAAATAAAACACAACAAAATGAGGCTTGCTCTCCACCCTACCATATTGGGTCATGGAGCCTCAAGGACTCTCACCAACCCTCAAGCAAGAATATACATTGCCCACCACTATGATCAATGGTAAAATGAATATTTCTTATTACAATCAATATAGAGTACATTAGGATATGTTTGTCTATTTGACCATTGTTATTCTAAAAGGTTGTTTGTAACACATTAGTTCATCAAATTCCGCATTATGGTTGAAGTATGGTCTACAAGTATAAGAAAAAAGTGTGAAGTTTAGTGTGGTGATTATGCAAAACAAAATGAACTGCATAACATTAACAATTTTATTCCATTATAGCCATTACCACAAAAAGATAAAACTCACAGCTATAGTCCTATGCAAAACCTTTGCTGCAAAGGCTAGACCATATATAGCTTATGTGTATACAAAGTGTGAATTTTAGTGCATTGATCATGTCTAAATTTGCTTTGTACTTGTAAAAGGAGGAATGAAGTAATTATAATTTAGCCATACCTGGTGCATGTGGTAGAATGCAATATGAACACAAGAAAACAAGGTCTAATTTCCACCCTACCATATTGGCTCATGGAGTGTCGTGTGCTCTCACCAAACCCCAAAGCAAGAAAATAAATTGTCCACCACTTGATCAATGGTGAAAGCAATGTTTCAACCACTGCTGACTTAATACAAGATCTAATGGCATCAAAAGGCCTATGAAGGATAATTGCTTGGGTTGTGTCTAGCTACAAACATGAAAGGATTATTTGAAGTTTAGTGTAATAAACATGTACCATTGGTAGATAATAAATAAAGAAAAAAATATAAAGACTTGTACAATCAATAACAAATAACATGCAATGCAGTTGTAGTAGAACACAATAAGTAAATGAAATCTAGGCATACCTTGTGCACATAATGGATTGGAGTCTAGACACAAAAAAGGAGGACTGCTCTCCACCCTACCATTTTGGGTCATGGAGCCTCATGGGATCTCACAAAACTCCCAAGAAGAAACATTAATTTTCCACCACTTTGATCAATGGCGAAGGCAATGCTTTGGCACCTGAGAAGATTTTTTTAGTGAAAATCAACACTATACATTTTTAATAAATTGACATGTACTTGTGAAATAAGAAATACAAAAAAAGATATATACACTTACACTATATACAAATGGAATGTAGGTGAAGGCCATACAACATGCAAATGTGGAATCATAAATCTATTTAGCATTTTGGAGATTTGTACAGCTTGTATATGAATATAATGTAGCTACAATCTAAAATGGTTTCAGTGGAATATACCTACACAAAAGGAAAACATGAACTTTGGTGCAACGAACATGTTTTATTAGTAAGCAAAATGTAAATTACAAAATTTAAATGGCTCTATAATTTATAAGCGAAATATACGTAATACCATAATTACATGTCACATATAAAAAATGATAAGGAAGTGAATTTAGAGATGGTGTAGATTCTTTATGCATAGAGATGAAGAGGAAAGGGGAAGAAATTCACTTACCATAAAGAAGAGAAACTTTTGATGATGATGAAAATGAACAATATTTTTGGAGATCAACTTTTTTGATTTATAGTGCACTCTAATTATTTGTATGTATCCTGCAGTAATTGCTTTTTTGAGGCTCCTGCCCACACTAACAAATTTCCCCATGGAGCATCATAGGTTGTTACACAAATATACCCATAAGTTGTCTTCAAACATATGAAGGAATATTGATGCTGTGATTGTTCACAGTGGTGGACAATGTATCTGCCCTATGCAAAGGTATGCATGCATGCCATAGTAGATGAAAATACCATTGATATATACTAATCCCTATGTCTAATTTATGGGACATTCTTGGAATGATAAATTTTATTTTCAAGTGTTATATACAAGATTCATGCGTGCAAGAAATGGGCAAAGAATTATCACAAATGGAACTTTTGTAGAGTTTTTGCGACCATCACCTCATGCAAAGAACACAGAGTAACATCTAACCAACTCCACAGAAGCTAATCAACACTTATTCAGACTTGTATCTTAGGATTAATTGTTGTATGATTTCCATGTATTTTTCATGCTTCTAAGTAATAGTTGCTTTTAAAGCCTTGGAAAATATAAAAAATGCTTGTTCAGACCCTAGGGTGATCCCACAATATTGGTTTACAATTTTTGGCCAAACTGGACACTAAACTGATTTTTTCTAACTAAATCTTCACTTTCGGGCACCTATAGCGGCTTAACCGCGAGGAATTTGAAGATGATGCAAACTAGTGATTTCTGGAATTTCGTCTGTAGATTCTATATATATATATATATATATTTTAAAATTTGGAATTAGATTGCACTTATTTTTCCATCTCCTTCGAAAACTAGTTTTTTTCACTAAACACCATTTTTAAGGAGTGACACTCACTGTATAACATATAAATTTTTTTACATGAAGGATAAAATTTTAATTTTTTCGAATTTAGATTTATAACTACAATATCTAGTGCTTCCAATTAACTTCATAGTGTTTTATTGAATATTTTTTCCTTAATCAAGTTTCAAAGTCAAACCAATTACAATTCAAACATAGGTGGACCACATAACACATAACTTTTTGTGTATGTATCGAAATTCAATTTTCCTTCTTTGTTGGATCAAGGACTTCAATCTCTGGTGCAATCATATTTTTCAATTTTTTTTAATAATTATCTTCTATTTTTCCACATGTGCAGAACAAAGAGCTTGATTTTAGTGAAAAATCTACATTCACAAGAAATAAAAAATAAATATAATAATAAAATTAAATTTATTTAAAATTATAATTTTTGGGAAGCTTATAATAAGGACTACATAATTACAAAAAATAAAGTTTAAATGAATTCATTTGATCCCCCAAAAGGTAAATCAAAAGTGGTTTTTACTCAACATTTTGATATGTGTAAAGGAGACTCTATTATAGGTATGGTTTAAAACTAGCAGGGTTCTATCCAAGGGGGTTTGATCTAAGGTAGTTTGATCAAACCCTCTTCAATTTGAATGCTTTAAATGGAATTTTTAAGCATAAATCATTATATTTTCTTAAAATATGTGATTTCAGCAAAAAATAGAATCTCCTAGAAATTGTAAACCAACTTTGTAAAAATCAGAATCTCCTAGAAATTGTAAACTAGAAATTATAAATCAAAATAACATATAATGTTTTATTACTTCAACAAGCATTAAGTGTTGCACCTTTGAGCTATCCTAATTTCTAATAATCAAATACTAGACATATTATTATAAGCAAAATTGGCTAGATCATCTTCATTGAACCTTAACATCTTTATTTTGAGATTGCACAACTAAATCTTTGACTCTAAGCACCTTATTATGCTAATTAAGAATGATATAAACCATGAATGGAATTCATTTCAATAAGAATAATTTAAATGATAAATGAAACAATTTATTCAAGCCAAAAGAAGAACAAACAACAATGCCCTATGGAAAAGAACACAAAGTGTTTTACTGCTTCAACAAGTATTAAATGGAAAGTCAAAAAAAGATAAATGCAACATATCAACCAACAAGAGAAACACATATGCACCTATAATCATTCTATTTTCCAATAATTGAATTCTGAACATATTATTATAAGCAAAACTACCAAAATCATCTTCATTGAACCTTAAGGTCTTTATTGCAAAATTCCATGACTAAATATTTGACTCTCAGTAGCTTGTTATGCCAATTAATGATCATATGAACTATGGATTTAATTCATTTCAATAAAAATTATATATTAAACAAAACATTATCTAGAAAGGAAAAAAAATCATTCATAAAGTTATGCTGCAACCATAACCACAAAACATAAGACACAATTGAATAAATGTCAATTGTTATCACAACCATCTCCAACACATGCAAACCATACAACAACAAATGTCGATACCATCCAACGTTCAAGAGAGAGAACATCCACACAATATTTTCCCTTAATTGACTGGCTAGCAAGAGTACAAATTGAAATCTTTTGTTGCCTATAATAATGAATTGCTTCAGACTAGGAAATATATTATAGGAAAAAAAAGATTTGAATTCATAGCCTTTTCATTCAGGAAATTAAGGGAAAATTCATTCTAGATGTTTGCTCTCTTTATAATTTTGAAACAAATTTAAAAAGGGAAACAATTTAACATTCAAATTTATTATTTTTAGAAGATAGCTATTTATTTTGAAAAAAAAATGTTATTTCTTTAATTCTTGAAAAGGAATTATTATAACAATAGGATTTGCATTAAACATACTAAAGAACATTGTCTGCCACATAGATTTACTCAACACATTTATGAAGCTATTAAAGGGACACTTCAAATACTTTTTCTAGGGCTGTGCAAACAAAAATGAAACAACCTAGCCAACACTAGACAAGAGACCGTGACAATGCCTTATGGAAAACAACATAAGCTACACAGGATTAACTATCTAGCCACACTGCAACCATCACCACTAAATTGAAGCTACAAATAAATAAATGGTAGGTGCTATCACAACAATCGCTAGGACATTGAAAGCATACATCAATCAATGTTGGTGCGAGCCAACATTTAATTTTGGTGGACTTCTCTATCCACGCGGTGGGAAATACATTGTCCTATCCCCAAGGAAGCTAACAACCACCTTCACCACCCTTCCCACAACCACCGCAAGGCTATAAGCTAGGAGGTTGACAAAAATTCTGACCAAAGTTCATTTAAACTAAAAACCATCCACTACCTTTTCCACATCCGTTGGAAAGCTCAAAAACTAGGAAGGCTCACAAGAATTCCAACCAAAGTACACACAAACAACCTATCGACTAATAATATAGGGAACAACATTCAACATAGACTATATAAAAATGATTGTTTCATTGCATTGCAACCATAATGACTAAACAAAAACTATAAATCAAACAATGTTGGTTTCAAAGTTTAAAAGCCATGCAAATTTTTTTTTTTTTCTCAACACCACCTTATTGCAACTTGAAACAACATAGCCTTCTCAACAACACCTTATTGAAAATGAAACAATGTAGATCAAGGAAGGAAACAATAATCAACAATCACCACTGGAATAAAAAAGTAGTCCGCGAGCCACAAAGCAAACAATATCACTAAGCATTTTTTTGAAACACACCTCTTCCCACTTGCTTCAAACACACTTTTTCCCGCTAGCTTTCCTGCACAAAGAGGGGAAAAATATTATCACATACGACACTTTTCTTTTGCTTTTGCAACCACCACCCCATGAAAAAAAACACAAAATAACCTCCACCCACCTTCGTAGGAGCAACACAAAGCTTGATTGAGCTTGCACCCTGATAGAAGCTTACCCTCCTAACTTGCGACTCTGATAGAAGTTATAGCAATAGAACAAAACCAAACAATGCCTTATTGAAAATTTCCTAGGCATTCGTTTTGTTTCTTGAGGCATTAAACAACAAGTGTTATTACAACCATTGCTAGTACGTGCAAAGCATATGACAATTGATATTGATGCAAACTAGGGTTTAATTTTGGTAGCCTTCTCTATCTACGTGGTAGGAAATATTCCACCCTACTCCTAAGGAAGCCAAAAACTGCCTCCACCACCTTCTCCATGACCATTGGAAGGGTAAAAAATCAGGACAATGAAGAAAATTCTGACCAAGATGGCTGCAACGTATATACACATTTACATACATATATATATATATACATATGTACATATATAGATACATCTACACATACATATATATACATATATACATAGATACATACAAATATATATACACATATATATGCATACACATAAGTTGTATATGGTCTAGCCTTTGTAGCAAAGGTTTTGCATAGGCATGTAACTGTGATTTATAGTGTTATGTGGCAATGGCTACAATGGAATAAAATTGTTAATGTTATGCAGTTCATGTTGTTTTGCATAAGGAATTGTTTCCTATTGATGTCCACCTTAGGCTATATTGTTTCATTTGTAGCTTCCATTTACCGTCAATGGTTGCAATAAAACAAAATAGAAAATGTTATGGACATTATATATACATATACATATACATACATACATATACATATATATACATATAGATACATACATATATATACATATATATATACATACATACATATATAGATATACATATGCATATATAGAGATATATATGCATATACATATATATACATGTATATATACATATATATACATACATATATATATATATACATATATATATATATATATGTATACACATAAGTTGTATATGGACCAGCATTTTGCGGAAAAGGTTATATATTTATGTATATATGTATATATATAAATATACATACATGTATATATGTACATATATATACATATACATATATATATGTACATATATATACATATATATATGTACATATATATACATAAATATACATACATATATATATAAATATACATACATACATATATATATATATAAATATACATACATATATAAATATACATATATATATAAATATACATACATATATAAATATACATACATACATACATACATACATATATATATATATATATATCTGAATTTAGATGCACATATACACACATTGTTCATTGCACAAAGCTGGGAAAAATGCAGAGTAATAAACCAATGCAGAAATATAACCCAAGCCACCCAACAACAATCAACAAAATCTGCATCATCTTAAAAATTTTATTATGTTGCAAACATAAGTAGAAAATGGAAGCCATTAAAAGAAGCCCACAAAAAATCACAGTAACAAATCCATGCAAAAATTAATCTTTCCTAGATAGAACCTTATCAAAATTTGAAAGAATCTAGCCTTCTCAACAACACTATATCAGAAATTGAAATCTACCTTAGGCTATATTGTTCTATATTCAGAAAGGTGCTGCTAAAGACGCTATATTAATTCAATCTTTAATAGGGTATGTTCTTTTTCTTTTCAATAAGGTGCTACTGTATATCTAGATTTAGATGTACATATTTACATATTGTTGATTGCACAAAGCACAAAAAAATCCATAGTAATAAACCAATGCAAAAATACAAGCCAAGCCAGGCAACAACAATCACAAAAACTACAACGCCTTAACCATAATTAGAACACTTCTCAACAACACCTTTTTGGATGATGAAACAATATAGCCCAAGATAGACAACAACAACCAACAAAAACCTTTTGACTAAAACTTTGACTTGGCATAACTTTGGCATACAGACTTTGTTTGACGTGATTCAAAAGGTGTCAGAGCCGTATTGACGAGCACTACAACTTGACGTTGTCTTCACCTAATTTGGAGGCAATCAAATTTTTAGCTTTGCATCAGCCCTGATTTGCTTGTTTGACCAAACCTTTGACTGAGCATAACTTCTGCATACAAACTCTTTTTGAGCTTGTTCAAGTTGCGTTAGGATCGTCTCAGTGAGATCTTTCCAATGATGTTGATTTGTATAGATTCTGAGACTTTGAAATTTTTGACGTCTTCTGGATCCTCCTTGACCATTCCTCCCAATTGAGAAGCTTTTGGACCTCCAAAAGTCTATTTTTACATAGAATTTAAGTGAGGGAATTATCGCCTCACTTGTCTTGTATCATCCATCCACATAGTTGGAATTCTAATCATCCGACCCATCACAAACAAGATGAAGAATGAGATAGCATAACTGATACAATCAACTAAATACCCATCAATACTCATTGTTGCATCCACTGTCCACATAGAACTAACTAGTAGAATGATAAGCAACAATATTGAATATACTAATGTGAAGGAAAAAGTATCAACTTGTTGAATCTCCTAAACATGAACATTGTTAGAAAATAAATCGTTCAAACTATCTTTTACCACCTTTGGCTGAAGGCTTAACTGTGCTTGCAATTGATCCTCACACTGTGTTGTTTGTGACACCCTATCATCTTCATGCTTAGTATCACTAGTTGTTATAGACATGAGTGTTAAAGTATTTCTTGCATTTACAATTATCTTCAAATGCCCTATGTTTACAATAGATTTTTCATTCTTCATGTGATGAGCTCTAACACTGAATTCAATTCCATCTTTAAACAAATGATACCTATTATGTTCTCTATAGAAAATGACTTTTCTGTCATACAAATAAGGACTGCCTAGAACCATTCCACAAATGTCAAGCAGAATGACATCTAACTCTACTTGATCAACAAACTTGGATGTGATTGCAAATCGGAGTTTACATTGCCTTGAAACATGTAGCTGAGCATTATCATGCACCCAACCCAATGGATAGGGTCTAGGATAAGTTGTTTTTAATCCCAATTGCTTAACAACTTGTTTAGAGATTAGATTCACTTGTGATCCACTATCTATTCAAGTGTATCAATCTTAATTTTTTTTGCAATAGCCCTTATATGAAAAAACTCATTCCTTTTCCTTTCAATAGGGACTTCATTACACTTTACAGAAGAAGCATGAGAACTAGTACTGACAACATAATGTTACCTTTTATACCCACAATTGTGATCTTGGTTTCATCATTAGAATTTGATCCGAGATCATGCACGATAGTTGTAGTCTTTTGCTTGCCCTTTCAATCCTTGAACCATTTTGGTTTCTGATTAGGATGTAATTTCTAGCACTTTGCATCTTTGTGCCCTTTCAAGTCTTGCAGTGTGAGCAATAAGGATTATCCCCCTCTTTCTTTACAGTAGTTGTTCACTACATTTTCACCTTCCCTTTCTTGCTCCCTTTGTGTTTATTGGATTCCATTAAGAGAAAATCATGGCTATTCCTCGAGCTTGTTTCTAGATGAATGGATTGCAAACTAACTTCATCAAGGTTAGTTGGATTAAACATAAGTATTGTATGCCTCAACTTTTCATGTAATCCATCTATATAGTTTAACAAAGTTTCTTGTGTATATGGAATGCCCAAAATTAAAGATCTTTTCCTAAACTCCCGGCGTGTATAATCCTGTACACTTTGTCCTTTATCTTGCTTTAATAATTTCCAACTTATTATTGCTTTTTGAATATGACCTAATGGATATAATGGTTTCTTTAATGTAGCTATAAACTCAAACCAAGAAGAAATAATTTTACAATATCAGCTTAGATCTTCTTGAGTTCTACTCTACCACTAGATTAAGGCTATGCCTCCCAAGCAAACAGTGTCTAATTTTATTTTTTGAGAATCTTCAGTAAACTTTTGAATTCTATAATAAACTTCAATTTGTTTAATCCAATTATCAATTTTATCTACATCTAGTTCTCCATTATAAGTTGGCAATTCAAATTTAACATCCTATTTTAACAAAGGTGTATTAGCTTCAGACTATACAGGTTGTTTTTTCTTTGAAGAAGAAGTAGATGAAGAAGATGAAGAGGATGAAGAAGAAGATGAAGAAGATAGGGATGGAGGTTCAGGAGAGTCACTACCACCTCCTACTCCTTTACCTTTATCATTTTTTGAAGTGGATTCACCTTCATTCTTCTTTCTATTCTTGAGTTCCTTTTTCTTCTGTTGCTCTTGTCTCTTTTGGAAAATAACTTCTACCATAGCCTTCATTTAGAGAAATTCTTTATGGAAAGCTTTCTCATCAAGCTTTGTAGGACTTTGTTTAGCTACCATTTTTGATCGTGGAAAAGACCTTCATTTTTCGATCTCAGGATTGAACTCTGTAAGTGCACCTTCTCCTTGCTTCAATTTCAATATGGTTAACATTCACTTTTGAAATTTCCTGTTAAGAAGCTCTGATATCAATTTGATCTATAATTAGAGGTTTACAAATTCAAAATGTATTTAACCTTAATTAAAATTGTTCCTGATCCAACAAAATTGCATGACTATGTTGTTTAACTGTTGAAATTACAGACTAAGTTCACTTTTAAATAAATTAAGTCCTGAAATTGACTAATTACTATAATGTTATAATTAGAATTCAACATAAAAAAATAAAAATGAAAGAATGAAAAATAGGAGAGAGAAGAATGGAAAGACAAAAGGAAGGAACACGAGCTTGATAACAGGGTTTGTCCAATCAAGACTGTCTTCAAGTCTGCTTCTCAAGGAAAACCACTTTATTAATAACACCTAGCAATGAAAATGCCTTGTTAGAATATCCAAGCTCCACCTGCATAATAATTTCTCATAGTCTCTCTCTCCTTTACAATTTTCGGTGTAATAATCAACACCTTGTAATATCTTTCTTAAAGAATTCAAATTCTCCACCTTTCACAAATTTTTTCCAATAATACAATTATCCTCTCCAAGAGAATTTTCAATTTCATAATAATTTCTAATGTGCCCAAAAGGCCAAACTCTTCCCCTTTTTATACATTTGATTTTGACTAATATGGTTTAAAACCATATGATTTTCAAAGTATCTCAGTCTCCCATTTACAACAGTAAATCCCCTAAAAATAATACATTCATTAAAAAAAATAGCCCTTATAATTTTGGGCTTTACAATATTCCCATACAATATTATTTCAATTTGATATCCTCCTTTAAAATTATCCTAAAAACCCCTTAGGATATTCTCAAAAATCTTAACATGTAAATAGGGATATGGATTATTTTTTAATAATCCCCTTAAAATTATGTTTAAATCCTTTAAGATTTGGGCTTTTATATTTTAGATATTTGCCTTTTTTAAAATATTTTAAAACTCTTAAAGCCCTTTTAAAATATTTATGCATTTTATTTTAAAGGGTTTGGCTCATATATTTTAGGCTTAATTTCTAATTTAAATAAGATAAATACCCTCAATTGCTTATGCCATGTCATCATCTGCCACGTCATCATTTACCACGTCATGAACTACCATGTCACATGCTGACGCCATCATTTTGACTAGTCAACCCTTTTGACTAAAACTTTGACTTGGTGTAACTTTGGCATACAGACTCCGTTTGACGTGATTCAAAAGGCGTCAAAATTTTATTGACGAGAACTACAACTTGACGTTGTCTTTTCCCAATTTGGAGATGATCAATTTTTTAGCCTTGCATCAGCCCTGATTTGCTTGTTTGATTGAACCTTTGACTAAGCATAACTTCTACATACAGACTCCTTTTGAGCCTATTCAAGTTGCGTCAGGATCGTGTATTAGTGAGATCTTTCCAATAATGCTGATTTGTATAAATTTTGAGACTGTGAAATTTTTGAGGTCTTCTAGATCCTCCTGGATCATGTTTAGCAATCTGTATTTTATATCTGTACACATTGTTGAGTGTTTGTTTACACTAAAGAAAGGAAAAAGGATTTCCCTACCCCGTTGCCTCTTTTATAGAAAGGCTGCCTCCCACAATTAACGTTATCCTTAGAAAAGCTGATAGCTAATATTTTAACCTTCGTTCCATTGAAACTCTTAAATCTGCATTCTTCCATTTAACCATTCTTTCCTCAAGCAAGATCTGCACACAACCTGTTATCCGCAGTGTTTTCATTCTTTTGTCTTGCATGATTTATTTGTTATTAATGATGGTAGCTTGAAAAAAAATGAAATCACACCCATCTACTAACCTAACACCACCACTATAATTTGTAATCATTCTAAGATTATAAGATGAAAGCCTGCTTGAAGATGCCTGAATTCATCTCGATTTATCTTTTACAATTTCCTCATACTTTAACTTCAAAGTTCTATTGGTTTAGGCATCGTTGCTTTTCACATGTATTTGAATATATAATAATGTTTGAAGTTTATATTAAGTTCGTTGTTTTATCCCAAGTCATTCGCTGCTCCTCTTAATCATTTCTTGATTTTCAGATCGCTGAATTTTCTTAGATGCCTAAATTTTCTTCATTTACCATTATCTTGAAACTTAATTACTTTCCTGAAGCTTTAGTGATCTGTTTTAAATTCACTGAAATGATATAATTAAGGCGTGACCTCATAGTTGTTATTGATAATCATAAAGCCACTGAAACTTGGAGTTAAAATCTGAGGTAGATCTCTTCAGAGATATGCCTTTATGAAGAGGTGTCGGTAGTATTACATGTGTCTTCGGCTGCTTGTTAACCACAAAATATTAAACGCCTTTACTGCTGATAGATCAATGTGTTTTATTCACTACATCTTCTTTAATTAACAGTAAGTACATTTAAATTTGATAGATAATGAAATGATCATCTCCAGTTTACAATTATAAAACTTATCTACTTTGCCTACCAAGATTGTGGATTAGCTTTTTTATTTTAAACTTATTTGAATTTCTTTTCGACTAAATGATGATAGAAAATATATATTTTTATTTGAAAATGTATATTGCGTTTAAAGTTGATTAAAATTGCTATTTGTGTTAATTTCTTTTAATCAGATTTGAAAGTATTTAAACTACATGTAATTCGGTTGAGTTTTCTATTTCAATTATAATATTATAATATTTAATTGATTTGTAAAATTTTTTAAGTCTACATTTAGTATGAAAATATGTCTTTTGGATATATATTGTTTATATAACTTGTAGCAAATGGTAAATATATTTGGCAATGATTTAATTGTGAAGGAATGTTATGTATTTTGGTGCATATGTCTTTATGAGATTAGTGTATTCTTTTGGACTTGTTGATTTAATGGAGTCTTGGGAGATCTTGTATAGGATTTGTTGAAGTTATGCCATGCACGTTGTTTATGTTATTTTTGTGGTGAATGAAAGTATGATGTTTTGTGTCATGAATGGAATGTGATCATACCTTATTTTGAATTGTGCATGTTGACTATCCTATACATTATGTGAGTTTATCTTGCTTATAAGAAGACTGGCTTTCGATAGGGGCTGAAACCCTAAGAGGCAACCAAGGTAACCTATCACAAGTTTATAATTTAGTGAAAACCTAACTAAACATTTTATGGGTTGGGTAGTGTTCAATAAATAATTTTAATTGATTTCCTCGCCTAATACCTTAGTGATTGTATAGATTAAGGATAGGTTGAGATTACCTGGAATGGCTTGATTGTTTACCTTGTCTTCCCAAAAGGTAATTCAATTCCACATGAGTTTTTTTTAGTTGCCGAGAATCATTAGAGATTGCTAGGGTAACTTGGTATGAGGGCCAGTAGTCTATGAAGATTCACTAGGGTAACCTAGAGAAACTATGTGATGACACTCTTTTTCTAATGCATATTGCAGGGTCTCTTGTGTAGAGTCACGCCTAAATTATGTTGTTGCCTCTGGAAGCTTGTTTGTCTTTATATGTGGTTTTGATATTGTTATGTTGTGATGTGTATGTGAAGCCATGCAAATGTTATGTTCTATCTTCTTGTGTGTTATCTTCGTGGACCTGATATTATCTCCTAGCATGGAGGGAGTGGACTTTTGAGTACCACGTGGTTGGGAGGAACGTGCATATTCCTCCATTGGGTCCCCTTGCAGGTGTTGTGCTTGGATGCTATTATACTTGTGGAAGGTTCCCAATTCTACATTGTTCGTGATTTTGGAAATTGAGCATGCTCATGGACAAAGTTTACAGATGTGTCATGAACTTCATATTTATTGTATACACTCTTGTTATGTATAAGGGTACTTATTGTAATGCCATCATGTTGTAATGAGATTTATCATAATATCAATTGTTATAACTTGACTACATTATGACTATGTAAACGGTTCATTCATTATTGTTATGTTTTATCCTTATGTTTAATATCTTGGATTTAATAATGTGATATTTTTACTTATGAATGTTTAAGTAGTGTTGTCACAGAATTGTGAGAACGTATGCCTAGATGTTTCTTTATTACTTATGTTGCAATCAAATGATTTAAATTTTTTTTTTTTGATTATCTTATTACTTTACGTGTAGTTCTTTGGTTCCCTGGTGAGGCATTACACTTTACCACATAACCCTTACCCTTATTGAACCCTAACTATGACCAATAAGTGAACACTTACCTTAATCAAGCCCTAACCCTAATTAAATACTAACCCTAGAATGGAATCCTAACCTTAACCTTAACCCTAACCCTAATCGAATGCTTACTTTGATTGTAAACTTAACTTTACCCCTAACACTAACCATAGAACTATAATTTTACTTCTTATTCTAATTCTAATCCTAACATTAACCTTTACACTAACCCTAACTCTAACCATAATTTTAATGTTTTTTGAATTATAGTAAGAAAAATTAGGGTTAAAATTGCAATATTATTAATAATTATTAAATTAATATTAGAATTAATTATTTCAATTATATCTTTAAAATTATTAATTATGTCCATACATGTAACCCTACGAAAAAACAAAAAAACACAAAAATCCACATTTTTGAAAAAAAAAAAAAATAAACAAAAAAAAATCATTTTAAGAATAGTAAATTTTTAATTACGTAGTAATAGTATAATACTACATAACCAAAACAAAAATAAAAAAATATCAATGTAACCCTACAATGACAACATGATGTCTATTGGAGGTTAGCACAATCTGTAAAAAGAACACAAAAATAAACACATTTAGAAACAAAACAAAAAAAATAGAATAAACAAAAAAATCATTTTAAGAATAGTAAATTTTTAATTAGATAATAATAGTATAATATAATACTACATAACCAAAAAAGAAATTAAAAAAAAAAAAGAAAAAGAAAAAAAAATCATTTTAAGAATAGTAAATTACTACATAGTCAAAACACAAAAAATCATTTACATAACCAAAAAAAATTAGAATAAACAAAAAAATCATTTTAAGAACAATAAATTTTTAATAATTTAATAATAATATAATAGTATAATATTACATAACCAAAACATAAATAAAAAAAATAAAAATAAAAATAGAATAAAAAAATAAAAATCATTTTAAGAATAATAAATTTTAATAATCTAATAATCTAGTATAATATAATACTACATAGTTAAAATACCAAAAAAATTTAAATAATAGTAAATTTTTAATAATCTAATAATAATAATAAAAAAACATTTTAGAAAAAATGAAAAAACATTTTTTTTAATAATAACATATTTTTAATAATGATATAATATATGACAATAATAATAATATAATAATAAGGATATAAATTGGCCTATTTTATATATATATATATATATATATATACTAGTTATAACCACAAAATAGGTGACTCACCGTTTCAACATGGAAATAGAAATAGGTGACTCAATGGTGGACTGTTCCAAATGCATGTTGAACATTTTATTTTTCATGTGAAACTTTCATGCAACATCCACTATTCTTACCATGCATTCAATAGGCTGGAAATTGACAGCCAACCTTACTTGCCATATGAACATTTTGTGATGGTTTGATCATTTAAATGTTGTCATTTGACGTTTTATGAAAAATAAAAAATTTTAAATGTCAATTATGTGTAAAATAAATGTTAGTTTCGCAAATTCATCTATCTAAAATCACATTTAAATACCAATTTCAAACCTACCAAGAAATAATTATATAAAATTAAAAATAATTTAATCTTAAAATTCATCTATGTAAAAACATAAATTATTTGTAAAAACCAATTTTACCTATAACACAAATGTTGTATTTAAAAAAAATGAAAATTCTCCTTAAATATGAATAAAAATGTAAGATTAGAAAAGATTTTTACCTATAACACAAATGTTGTATTTGAAAAAAATGAAAATTCTCGTTAAATATGAATAAAAATGTAAGATTAGAAAAGATTGATAATTAATAATAAATGTAAAAATAAGAAGAAATTTCTAAATTCATATAAAAAATAAATCTTGTTCTAAAAGTTAAAAAACAATCATATTCTATTTTAAAAAAATTGCTTTGAACACCTGTCAATTTTTAGATGCTGAGCTGCCATTGTAGAAATGTGTCTCGAGGTAAAAATAGCTTCATTCTTAACCCTTTAACCTTTTAAAGAATGTAAGTATCCTTAAGCAGGTCAACGCTTTTTACTTCGACGCCATATTTCTACAAAGTTGTTTGAAGATAAAAATTTATATTTATTTAACCTATGAATGGCATCAAATGAGTATCACGTTACTATTACTTGCAATATATTAAATTTTACTGGGGTTGTTAAGTGTTTCAAAATCACAGACATGCACAAATGAAAACACGCGATTGGCAATAATTCCTTTTAAGAAAACCATGTGATGAGTAATATTATAATACAGTGTCAGCAATATTAAAAAAGAAAAATTTTATGATAAAGTCTAAGAGCCTTATTGAAGAGTTAGTGATAAGATCCACTAGGATAAACCAACACAATATTCTGTTTAATTAATATTCTAGAAAATTCATTAATGTACACTATCATGGCTGAATCATTCAGAGCCTTCATTCAGCCATATTAAGACCTTATTCAACGGATAACTTGTACACAGTAATATAATATGTATTTCGCTATCAATTGGTTGCCGAACCTTTTTGGTCTCAGTTATGGAATTTACATTAAAAATTATCCTACGTTCATTACATCTGATTTGAACAGTTCAAAGATATCAGAAGGAAGGATAAGCAATTTGGTAATTATTTTGATGGAGGGGCTGCTCGAAGCCCATAACTTGCTTACAATCAGAATCCTCACTTGAATTTGTACTGCGCCTTAGGCACCCCAACTCTGCGTTGGCCATGGCCAATTGCACTTTTAAATCTTCTATTTCTCTCTGCAGACATGAGATGAAACCTACACAGCCATACACAGGATTTGTGACTCTAGCACTTGCTTCGTATACTAAGCTGCCAACTGCATCCGCTCTTGAATCTACTGCAATTTCCTGCATATCATTAAACATCAATAAATCAGATGTATCAATTATAAATGCAATTTTTACACAACAAAGAAAATCCTGCAGTATTCTGAGACAGTGAAAACACATGCTTTTGTTTTTTCTCTTTTAATAGTGAGCATACATACTATCGTACATTCTTCTTAGTTTCAAGATACAACTTTTATAAATTTAGATATTTCATTTTATCTATGGATCTCAAGGTCACATATTTGTACATGCTTCCTAGTTTCAAGATACAATTTCAATAAATTTCAAATATTTCATTTTATTTGTGGATCTCGAGGTCATGTATTTTCTTTTCTTATGGTGCATGCTTCCTAGCAGGCCTGAAATTTGATAGTCACCCCTACCTCTCATATGAAAATTTTATGACGGTTTGGTCATTTTAATGCCTATCAAAAAAATTGTTTAATTTATGAATTTTTATATAAAATCTTTTATAAATGCAATATCTTGAAAAATTAGAAAACGATGATTATTATTAGTAATAAATATAAAAAATCTACTGTTATAATTAACAATTAACAAAATTAAAAAGAAAAATGTCAAAAGTTTCTAAATTCATATTAGAAAATATTCAAAAAAAAATTATATTATATTCTAATTTAATTTATCTTTTTATAATAAAAATTATAAAATAATACATATTATAAATTAAAATACTATATTATATTTTACTTATAGTAATTTTTTACAGCTTAATGAAAATATAGCAAGTCAAATTGTACGGTCCAATAAATTTTAAAGTTGTAATATATGGTCTAAAATTGAAAAAACGGTCAAATAGACCATCAAATTCCGTGCAGTTCCTAGTTTCAAAATACAACTTTTATAAATTTAGATATTTCATTTTATTTGTGGATCTCGAGATCATGTATTTGCTTTTCTTATCGTACTTGCTTCCTAGTTTCAAGATACAACTACACTATAATGCTCTAGGTGCCAAAATTGAACAGTGAGAAAAAAGAAGAAGACCTAGGCGAGAACCTGGTACAAAATTGGACAGTGAGAAAAAGTCAACAAGAGAAGATAGAAAGATGTAGCAACAAGTTAAAGAAAAGCTTTCAAAATCGCCCTAGGCGAGAACCTGAGATAAGACAAGATGATAGTTTGACAGAGAAATGGTAAAAATGAAGCAACAAAATAAGAAAAGAAAGACAAGATAAAGTCAATTCCATATAAAAAATGGAAAGTTAGGAAAGATATTAAGCTTGTAATACAGCAGTGGCTTGAGGGACAGTAGGCCAGCGGTGCAGGTAGCCTCGGTAGGCAACGCATGATCATGCTCCCTCCACATAATCATGCCCCCTGCAAAACAGACTAAAAACTGGTGATATACCTGCAAAACAGACTAAAAATTGGTAAAATACCTGAAGTAATTTGCTGACGTTACTAGCTTCAAAAATCTTATGCACGCATGCGAACTTGTGCGGCTCGTCTGCAGGAAAATAAGGAGCAAAAATACACTCCTTTGCACAACGTCTACGTAGAAGCTTACATGATGCGCATGGTGAACTTCCCGTATGTTTGCTTCCTCCCATTCCAAGTGCATAAAGTTCGCTCTCTTCTCCGAAACAAAGCATATAATATATAGACAATCAGATTCAGGGCGAGGTCTTTGATCCAGAAAAATTGGTCAAAACACAACAGTTCAAATACATCTAATCTCTTAACCCCAGAGATATAAAACAGTTCAATCACATCTAATGTCTTAACGCCCAGAGATCAAAAATTTCATAATAAGCGCGCTTGCATGATCCTACATATATGTCTGCAGCTGCCGGTTTCATATCTGTCTAGCCGTCTATTTCATTTAAAACCGGCCTACGTTTTTAAATTTTTTTAGATGTTTAATAATTAAAGCTACTCGCTTCGTTGACATTTTGAAGCATTATCTGAATTTAATATTTGTTTAAGTTGTGCAAAGGCAGAGCTGAACAGATCAGATACTTATACTGTTCATTTCCAGACTTCACAGTGAGTTAAGACTTTGTCAGCGTTAAAACAAATAAAAGCAATTGCATGTGACAGCAAATTGTATGAGGGTGTTTTTATGAAATGGACAGATTACTACCCATTGCTTGAGTGATGAGGGTGTTCTTTGAAATGGGTTAGGTGTAATTTTGCATGAGGTTGTACTTTGTTTTTGCAAAATTGGATAATGGGGTTGTACTTCTGACATGGACAGACTACTGCCTGGTTTTATATGCTGACTTAAGTTTCGATGCCATTGACCCATTGGTAGACAAAGATTGTTTTAACTCTATTGGACTTCGCTTCTTAATTCTCCATTCTCGAAGTGTTGCTTAGATTCTGGAGTATAATTTTATTCTATTTATCTTATAATTTTTAATAAAGTGATCATGATACGATTTTATTTATCTCTTTTTTATGAAATATAATTTTTATATTAAATATTTTAAAATGGTTATATATATTAATTATATTTTAAAATTGAAGGTTTAGTTTTAATTGAATTAAATTTTAAAAATTAAGATTGAAATAAACATTGATTTAAGTGATAGGTAATTGAAATGTTTGGAGTGGAATAAAGATGATATTTTAACTCTATATGGACTTCACTTCTAAATTGCATGTTTATATAGCCTTGCATAGATTTTGGAGGGTAATTTTATTCTATTTATCTTATAATTTTTAATAAAGTGATAATGATGCAATTTTATTTATCCTTTTTTTATAAAATATAATTTTTATATTAAATATTTTAAAATGGTTATATAAATTAATTATATTTTATAATTGATGGTTTAATTTTAATTGAATTAAATTTTAAAAATTGAGATTGAAATAAACATTGATTGAGCTATGAATGTTACTAGCTTAAATATATATTTATTAATAATATATATAAAATATGTCGAGAGATATCCTTCTTGAGGCACTTATTTTTTAATCAATTTATCACATGAAAGTGCAATAGGCATCTCAAAAAGGACATCTCTTGACATATTTTATATATATTATTAGTAAATATATATAAGCTAGTATTAATGACACATTGAATGTCTTTAATTACTTCTAAATAACAACATATTGCACAAACATGTATGAAGGTGAACCATATGACTAATTGAAATTGAAATATGAATTTGATGTTCTTTTTACTTGCAAATCTACATATATATTTGTGGCACATTGAATGTTTTTAAATACGATGATATAGGAAAATTTGCACAAACATTATAATGTTGACTCATAATTTCATCTGTGTGGCATGATTGAACCAAGTAAATATTAAACCACTCATAAATGAACCTTAAGACTCAAATGCTAATTTTGAGGCAAAGAGTGAATACATATAAGTAAATATAAATATAGATATGATAATGGTGAATACATTTTTTTTATTGAAGAAAAAGAACTAAAAACATATTACAAATTATAGAGATTACATAGATTAACTACTATCCAACATCATAAAAAACAAGAATCAACTAAAGTTGAAAACTCGTTCAACATCCAAACATTAAAAAAATAGCTTTGAATTAAAGTACACAATGTTGTCCATAAGCGTGAACTGCTACCCCATAGCAAAAGAGAAAAAAATAGCATATTACATAGATTAACTGTAATTATAATGGTAAATACATGATTAATGTACAAAAATAGTACAAACTTTCACCATTGCATGTATACCCATTATTTTGGAAATTTAAAATTTAAGGTTTTTTATTAGGTAAAAGGCGTTTAAGCCGACTATTTATATTATATATTAGTAAATATTACAACATTATTTGGCTGTAGTTGATTCAAAGTTATCCACCCTAACTAGGTGCTAGTATCCTTAATATGATTTTTGCTGGATATGCAATAGATACAAAATTTCAACTTGTCAAATGACAAAAGCAGTTGACTTTCATGCTGAAGAACTTAATTCTACCTAAATATGTTGTAGTATCAAAATGTCAACATGTTAATTGACAAAAATAGTTGACTTTTGCTATAATATTTGACAAAACATTAAGCTTTTTGACTATGCTCTTCATGCCTTTTCCATTGTTAATTTTCCTTCATTTCCTTCCTTATGCATAATTTGATTCAATGGTTGAGTTTTTTTTGAATTTGTTGTGATTTTCATATTTGAGAGGATTGGCTGTTGCTTAAACATGACTAACTAAACATTTTGAACCACTGGTACTACTTGTGACTCTACTGATTCCACCTCTCCTTGTGTCATAATTAGAGGTCTGGCAATAGCTTCCTGGTGATAGTGATGTGTTAGAAGAAATGAAACTACATGGTATTTATTTTTGAAGCTCCTTTCCATGTCATTACCTCGTTCAACATGATACCTACTTAGCTCCATGTATAGGTAATTTGATGAGTTAAATTTAAGTGCTTATCTCATACTTAGTATAGATGTTCTGAAACTAACTTTATGATGTAATTAGTGCATAGGAAAGACACCACCAATGTAAGCTTCTCCATGCCAGAAGCCATATTTTTGTAGACTTGTGAGTAAAGCATTTTCCTATTGGAAGACCTCTTGAATTATTGTATTTGATATTTCCTACATGTCACAGTAATTTGGGTTCAAATCCATGATATTTCACACATTTGAAGATAGGGGTACAATATTTTTTAAACACATAAGATAATTGATCTTTTTCCAAACCTTTGGAGAATGGTAATTCCCATTGTTGCACTTTAAAAGGTGCCCTGTAATTTCTAGGAATGAATTCCATTGATGAAGCTTGGTATCTTGATACTCATTTACACACAAAACTAACCCATAACAATACCTCAAACCTTAGATACAGTATCAAGGAATAAAATTTGATAACTTTGTTAATGTGGAATACATTCACAATTTACCCAAAATATAGAATTATCTTCAACACACAATAATATATATTGCATTAAAAAAAAGAGGATAAAAACTTGAACTCTTGATATGGAGTGCACTCACAACCAACAAATATATAGCATTTGAAAATATACTTGAATTCTTGAAATATTAATGTTCTAAGACTGGATTTGAAAAGGATTTAGGAAAGCCCATAATACCAAACTAAACTAAAGAAAAATATGAATATTTTTCACTTTACTCATGAAGCTACATTGTAGAAGTTGATTACTAACTGCAACCTCTATTGGGTGATTTTATTGCAACCAATTACTTTCTCCACCTTCTTTTGCCACTATGTTGTTTCGTCGATGCTTATTACCTAGATTGTAAGAGTGAGAAAATTTTCCAAAAAAACATTAATGACTTAGCCGTGATTCTGTAAGTTTCTTCTTTTAAACTTGAACTATTGATTTTTGGCTCCTATGGGCAACTCTTGCTCTTCTAGGGTTTTTCACCTAAAAGGAGAGAGATAGGAGCAAAAATGCTAATGGTTCATTCAAATAATGTTATGTGTGATGTTGTCTAACCTAAATGAAGTTAAATAAATGCAATTGACTAATTTAAATGAATGAAAATGAATGCAAAAGTGAAATTAAAGCTATGTTTGAAAACACATTGTGTAATTCAACAATGAACTAAATGAAGAAATTATGTAGAACAAAATAAACAGGGATGAATCTGAGTGCACCTAGGTGAAGTATGATGAATCTGGAATGTTGTGGATGCTGAATAAAATCACTAATTTTTCACAATGGGACTCATTCTCCCAGGGTGGTGAATTAATCCTCCTCCTAGTGAAAAACTGTTAGAAACAAGTTTCTATTTGTCATGATCCAGAATCTAAAAAAATTTAGATTTTCAGTCCTGAGGTGGGACTCATTTGCCATAGGTGGAAAATCAGTCCTCTCCATTTTTTTTGAAAAATTAGGAGACAACTTTGGAACACCGGATCTGGAAATCACTGCTTGTTGGGTTGTCAAAGTCAATTCTATGGGAAACAAACAAAAAACCTTCTCCAAGCTTGAAATGGACTTAAGTTGATCTTTCTGAAACACCATTAATGAAAACCAATATTCAAACAATCTCAAAAATCTTGCCCAAATATGCCGTGCAAAACATGCATATAGGAAATGGTTTGTTAGTGTGAATATGGGTTTGTCTTGGTCAAACCCTGCTTTTGGTAATCAAACCTTTAATAAAATAGTAAAATGGAAAGGAATGATAAACTAACAACATTCATTTACTATTAACTTACCAAACCCTTGATGATGCAAGTCTGAAGTAATGTCAATGGCTGCTCCAAAGTGCTTGAATAAGGCTTGAAAAGATGTTGTAAAATGCTTGAATTCTTGAGTGAATAAGTGAATAAGTGAACTTGATGAATGGGCTCTTAAAATGAGTTGAAAATCACTTATTTATACAATCTTGTGCCTTAGTTACCCGTTCATATCTCATCATAGGCCGACATCAAGTGTTTTGAATAAAATCCCGAAAGGA
>VDFB02002328.1:0-15716 GCA_007258455.2 Sequoia sempervirens | reverse complement strand
TGACCTCACCAGTTCATAACTTTAGATCAAAAGTGTTTACCCCTTTATATATATATATATATATATATATATAATTTAAACCATTTTTCAAAAAATATTAAACATAATTTTTTAAAATATAAATGTTTAATTAAAATAGAAAAATATATACACTAAAACAATTAAAAAATATTTTTTATAAAAATTATATTTAAATCATTTCTAAATAATTTAGAAAACTATAAATTTAATACCGCTCTCGAAAATTTAATATTCGTAATTTCCTGAAAACCACTTGCATTGTACGACTATTAGTGCAAGCAAATTTTTAATGAAGGCTGCTTTGTCATGAATTCGTTATTTCGTCGTAGGGTACGGATTCACCATTAATCTCAACAGTCAAAACTGTAATTCTTTTTTCCAAAATAAATAGAGAGAGGCATGAGGAAGGGTACCCGGTATTTGAGTACTCGAAAAGCTTCCCTGTTGCAGAAAACATGATAAGCCCGACATCCGCGTCGCACAGAATGGAAAGCTCCTGCGCTTTTTTAACCAAACCCTTCCTCCGCTTGGCAAAAGTGACACGCCTGGCCACCGCTTTCTCTATTTTCTTCAGCTTTATTTTTTCTCTTCCCATCTGAAATCTCAAAAACTTAACCTGCAAAGAACCTTCGAAATTACACAGAAATTTACAGAAAACGCAGAACCTAACGAAAACCTTAGGAAAATACAGAAAAATATTGGTACCGGCGACTGGCCCGCGCTCTGGCTATGATCTCGAGCCCTCTACAATGCAGCCTTCTGTATTCAATCAAAGGATAAGATACGAGTGGTCGATAATATATTAGGTAGGTTTTATCTTTTCGCAGTAGGTACCTACTATACGCTAGATATGATTCCAATTTTGTCTAATTTGTGCAAGCCGAGCTCTACACAATGCACTCCAAGCTCTCCGGATTGAATCTGCACCTTCCACGTTTGGAAATTCGCGCATTCCATTAATGGCCGAGAAGACGATATGCTAGGGAGGCTTTATCTGTTGATTGCAGCAGTCAGTGTACCCTAAAATTAGAATTTCAGTAATGGCGGAGAAGAAGATGATATGATAGGGAGGCTTTATCTGTTCATACTCGCAGGCAGTGTACCCTAAAATATAAAATTCCATTAATGGCTGTGTTGCGCACATTTTAAGAGCCCCTCGCGCTATAACGCCTGTATTATCTCTTAATAGTCGAGGCCAGTTTATCATCGGGCAGCGGGCTACAATTATTCTGTTTCTTCGAACGGAGTTTCGGCAATCGGACATGATTGATTTTATGTTTTAAAGAAGCTTTGTACGGGACGGTGCGCATGCCGTCCGAACTTTGTGAAATGAATACAGTGTCTATTGGAGTGCTTTTAGTGGTCCCCCAAATTCATTGCCTTGTCGGCAGGTGTTGCTGTTAACGTTTAGCTGTAATGTACCTTTACTTTGAAGGTGGCCTAGAACAGCTATAGGTACAAGGTGATCACTATGAAACTTTTTTCCGTGTTGGTACTGGTGAATGATTAGGGGAACTAGGATTAGGATGTAACGTTAGAAGGGGTGAGAAATAACTGTGCATGTTCTATCCCTCTTTGAAATTGTATTTTGAAGAGTTAGATATTTTAGAGAAAATAGATAAAGATATTCAATGGGACGAGATAACATGTTTCAAGCATTGAGATTTTAATTTTAGGATGATATGGTTTGGGGATGTCTCCTCGAGAGAGAAAAAAAAGTGGGTTTGAAGAACAAAAATATGCTCTCAAAATTGATGAAATAGATACAAGATGTTTAGGGATGAATGGAGGAGATACATGGGTTTTGGTGTTAACAATTGGTGAAGGGATTACTGATAATAGATAGAGTTAGTTAAAGCATGGGTGTTAAGAATAAAAATATTGGTGATGAATAGAAGGAAGAGGTATGCAAAAGATGAATGATCAATGGTAATGATGTATGAATAAAGGTGATAGATGAAATAATTATTTTATGTTTGGTTATGTTTAGACAATGAAGAGATAGAGACAATAAAATGGCTAGGTGGAATGTATATGATAAAAAATGAATGATTTTAATTGTTAAGATACATGTTATCAATCTTGCATGGAGTTTTGATTACTTTAAGCAACCTGGTGTTTGTTATAGCATATGACATGATGCAACATGATATAGAAAACCATAATGATGTTGTTACCATGTGTTGGACTAAACTAAGAGAAAAATTCACAAGCAAGTATATGACATACATCACCATGATATGAAAGACCACGATTTAATTACCATAAAATGCCTTAGGGACCAACACAAAAAGACATACAAGAAAGAAAGAAAACACATATAATAGAAAGACAAAAAAGAGTTTACACTTGGTCAAGCAAAAAACTAAAGATCAATTAATGATGATGATAACATTGATGATTTGGGAATGATGTATCTTGAGAATAACTGAAGGATTACAAACAACGTATCTTGATAGTATAAATTTTAGAGTTGATCAAGGATTGTAGCAAGGCTAGGAATAAAATTGGAGGATCTTTCCAATTGGGTGCTTGGCTTATTAGCTATATTTATGTGGATTGTGTTGTAGATTGGGATTTACTATTTGAATTAATTGATTTGGGATAGCCTTTTGCATATAACCAATGAAAAGGGAAAACCAAGTTGAGAAACAAGGATGAAGAGAGGATTGGATGGAGTGATGGTGGGAATATACATTATAAATGGAAAGGATGTAGGGTTCAAAATATATGGTTTGAAAGATTTAGCATGACATAGATGAGCGAAAAAATAATAGAGGGATTCAAGATGTGATTTCCAAGGACTATGTCACAACAAATAACATACCCCCACTCAATGTGTCATTCATGAGTAGTGAAGGACATATCAACTTGCTCCATAAGTGAGGATAATATGCCATACTATTTGTAACTACCATGACCTTAACAACTACCTCTATAATCAGACCATATCACCTAACCTTTCAAATAACCAACACAATTTACCTCCATCCAACACTTACCTCACTTCACTATCTTTGGTGACACCCTCTATTGACGGAGTTTTGATGGTATCCTACTATGATACCTAAACTTGGAAGGGGCTTATTATACTCAAAGAGGTTCGTGATGATATCTATGGTGCCCACATTAGTTGTTACACGCCAATTGTGTAATTACTATTTACTATACTATGTAAAGTAAAATGTGAATGTAATGTGAATTCAGTGGATGAATAAATTGTGTGTGCACTTTAATTATCATTGCTTTATGAATGAATGTCATTTCATTTAATGTTATATGAAGGAATGCATTTATGTGATTGGAAGGATATTGTATCGATATTCTAACTTTGAAGATGTATTATGTATACTACATATTTTGTGAACAGTTACTGTCATGTGCATGTGTTAGTGATCGTAGGTATATGATCAATTCCTCCAAGCAGAGGGGAAGTATTACTCAGGAGAAGGTCTTAGTTAGGTAACCAGTAACATAACCTATCTGAGCTTGCACACACCACAGTAGAAAAATTGAGTTGGGATATTAAGTGGGAAGTTGGTAAGTTATTCTTTGTTAGTATGTCTACTTTAGTAAGAGTCTAGTTTACTATTGAGTGAATGCATAAATGATGTTTATCTAGTTGAGCTTGAGAGTTCTCTCCTTGTTACTATGTTTGTATTGATATGTGATACATACGAGGTATGTGTATGTGTACACACATGCATGATGATGATAGACAATATGCACAAAGGAACACGTACATGAGGGTACATAGGTAGACGTACCTATGCACACTCATGCACAAGTTGCTTATGTGCATGGAACTATCTGATGGAACCAACAACATGCATATGTATACGTATAGACATATCGCTCGTAGTCTCTTATCAATAACGTAGTAATTGTGTATGATTTGGTGTGAGAATCGAATGTGTGTGTGTATATATATATATATATATATATATATATATATATATATACACGTATTGTGGCAAATGGATATGCCCATACGAATATATCGATACATGTATACATATGCATCATGTACATAGAGGCATACATTTATGAATATATGAATATATATTATATGTATGTATGTATACACACCGATATATTAATATAACAATGTAATTGCTATTTTGATGTATTCTTTTGTATATGGATTATATATACATGCTTTATTGGCATATGATAAATATGGACATATACTAACATATATCTATATATGTGTGTGTGTGTGTGTGTGTGTGTGTGTAAGTAAATATACATGTATAAGATATGTATTTATATTTAAATTATATTTGCTTTCAGATTGACTAAAGCAATGATTATCAGTTGATTTTAATGCTTTATACATTTGGCTTTGAATTTGATTATCGTAATCAACTTGGAGGCCGATTTATTAAACAAGTTAAGGCCGAACTTTGGAACAGTAGTGACTGTATTTCTTGAGCCACCTAATGGTCATGTTGTCGACGATAGAAGAGTTTGTGATCTGCAAACTTAACACAACCATAAAGTCAATATTTAAGAAGAGAATAAGTCGACGCCCTTTTAATAGGGAACCATGGACTTGGTCAATTGTATTGCCATGTTATTTAGCATCGATCAAACAACTGTATAAGCATGGAAAACATATCAATGACTTTGTCTTAACTAATTTAATCAATGAATCGACACTTAGCATGACTTAGTTGATACTTTAACTTGATGGAACACTTTGGTTATTGACTATTTCTCTAAAGGCAGAAATCATGCCATCTATGAGAGAGCATAATAATGCTTGGTGCCACCTTTGAATCCTTTAACCTATAGAAGTCTACTTTGAAATGCAAATCGAATTCTATCGTATGGAGAATTGAATTAGTCTCTCTTTGTTGTCATTTAACCCAGACAATCTGCTGTTGTTTTAGTTGACTATATGCTTTTATATTTGCCACCTTTTAGCAGAATTTGGTGTTGTTGTGTATGCAATTTGTTGTCATTATACATGCCTTATCTATAGGTGGTATGATCTCCAGGTTGCTGTATAAATAGAGGAGAAAGATCATTAGATGGGACACATTCTTCTATGCATATTTCTTGTGCATAAGTCTTTGCATTTTGCATACATTATGTTTGTAATATTCTGCCAATAACGGTGAGTGAGAGTCTTGAGTTTAGAGTGAGATTATTATTATTTTGAGAGGAGAATTTTCCAACTTGAGAGAAAGAGGTTATTGAGTCATTGTTGAAGGATCAATTGATACCAAGCTAGTTGTTGATTTGGGAGTATTGTGACTATAGCCAATTAGTTGGAAAGATTGTCACAAGCATGAGGATATTATTCCCTTATTTGTATTAGTATTGAATGTTTTGCTTATGACTACATAAACTAGTCTTTTACAGTTATTTGCATATAGAGAAAAGTATTATTTTCTTTATAGAAAAGAGGATACTATTTACTCTATTTGTGAAATGTTTGTAAATACTCCATGATAGGAGAGACTATTTGTCATATGTATTATTATTATACTGGACATGAAGAAACATGGGTAAAAGAGATTGTTTTTCATAGGTATGGTTATTATATTAGATATGATCAAATATAGACAAGTTTAAGGAACACTCATAGCTAGATAATTATTTATGTTGGATGGCTAGTAGATTACTCCTGGGATTGTAGTTCAATGAAGGGAGGGAACTAATACCTTACTTAATGAGTTGTGTTACCTTAGGTTGTGTTAAAGAGATAGTTTATCCTGGGGAGTAGTTTTCCCATGGAGAGGGATTGCCTAAGCATAGATATAATGGCCTTAAATCAAAACGAGCTTGCTAAAGTGTAAGTGAATGGTAGACCTTCACTCAAAGTACTGAGTGAATGCTTTGGCCAAAGTAGTGTGATTTCCCTAGGCTTCACTATCAGTTCACCGTGTCCATTTAAATGCATGAGGGTGTAGGTTATAAATCGTAGTCATGTAGGGCACAACACTAAGCTTAGAGTGGTATGTCATACGAGGTTACCCAACCAATACCTTCATCAAAGGGTAGAGCCATCTATCATTGATAGATGTGTGAGGGACCGCATATGAGTCTGAGGTTGGTGGAAAAGTGCTTGAGTGATGCTTCTCCTCCTTAGCAGGTGACAGAGGACCAAGGTTTTGAAAGGTGGATTCTTGGACCATCTATATCTTATGCTATGAAGCTCGAAGGAGCTATGTTTGTAATTTTGTACTTTCTCAGAAATTTTGTACTTGCAAAATATTGTAATGGAATGTAAATCCTTATTGTAAGTTGTATAGCATCTTTGTTCAGATATATTTTCAATAAAGAAAGGAAATTTTTTTATTGCAATGGCTTATTACATAGTTTATTTTACTTGCACAGTAAAAACTTAGGAAATTTACATCAGTGAACGTTGGCATATTACATGTGGTATTAGACCGACTAAGTTTAGCTTTGGAACCTATGAGCTCATCATTTTTTCGTCCAACGTTATCTAATAGTGTGAATTCTTCTGCCAGGATTGTGTCTCAAATTAAGGGCTCAAAAGCCAATAATCAGAAATGAGCACTACCTCGAGGCCAAGAAGGAAAGAGAAGCCATTGTTAGAACAATTGAGGGAACCAACTATGACAATGCCATCTGGTTGAGTGACACCGAAACATTTAGTCACGCACTTTCTCATATCAGTGATATGAAGAGGAAGATCAAGATGAAGGCTATGTACAACAATCTACCTTCCATTTCACTAGAAGAGTATGAGTCATTATCACTTTCTAGGGATATGCCCTCAGAAGGAAGTGTCAATCTGACATTTATCTTTAGGGGACCCTAGAGTTCTTCCAGTGGAAGAAGTAATAGTAATTTCCTCAAGTAACAAGTTCAAGGGATATGTATCTCGAGATCGGCCAAATGACAAATGGTCCCATGCCTATGAAAAGGGTAGACTATATTGTTGATGAATACCATATTGGCATTGAAACTCATAACTATGTATCAGAAGATAAATCTGAAGGCTGCTATCCATTTTGGGATAGATCTGAACAATTAAGGGATGAACAAAAAGATAGAGATGAGCAAATAATATCGATCTATAGGATATACTCCATTAAGTTAAGTGTTAGAGAGTGAATCTGAGGGATACTCCACTCGACTATCTGAATAGTCGCTCCATGTAATCAAAGGATATTGAAATCCTTATGAAATGAATATAATTATTTTTTTATCATGTGCTTAATCTTATGTGGAATTATTTATGTGTGTATGCATGCCATTTCGAATGTTTTCCATAAGATAGTTGATACATAATTTAGTCTAACATGGATAAAACATTCAGGAAAAAATCAATCTTGTGAAGATGGTGAGGACACAAACCACTCCTGGTGGTAGCCAAGAAGTTGGGTAAGGACCAATAGGAATTGAAGCTAGACTTGACCAAATCTTGGCAAGGTTGGACAACCTTGAACAAGAAAGGGTAAAATCTATGGTTGAGGAAGAGGTTCTTGTTAATAGGAATGAAGGTGAAAACTGTTCTCATGGACATAATGAAACCCGTGATCACAAAAAAGAAAGATCACCAACACCATATAAGGAAAGAAATAAGAAGCGTATGGCTTCCAAACTTTCTGAGGATATGAAGAAGATTGATCCACCCAAGTTTGAGGGAAGTGCCAGCGGAGATGAAGCTAAGACGTGGCTTGTTCAAATGGAAAATATTTTGAAATATGAAATTACACTGAGACCACTAAAGTTGCTTGGGGTGCATACCAATTAGCTAGAGAAGCTTTGACCTGGTGGATGAACAAAAAGCTGGAACTCAATATCAACTCATGGAAGCTGACATGGGGGGGATTTGTTGAGATTTTCTACAAGCGATGATTGCCTTAACTATAGTATGACCAAAAACTCACGAATTTCCAGAGTTTGAGGCAAGGAAATTTGTCGGTCAACAAGTATTGGGAGAAGTTTACCTGACTTCTGCGTTATGTTCCTATATATCATAAAGATGAGTGCTTCTACATTAGAAAATTTATAATGGTACTTAACAACCAAATCAGAGGAGAAGTGGATATGCATGGTCCAACAACTATGGATCTTGTATATGAGAAAGCAATTAATCAGGAGCAAAAGCTTAGGGCTACCTCTAATAGGCAGGAAAATAGAGAACACAAGAAGGTTGCAAATTTGACAAGACAACTCCAAAGAAGGTGGAGGTTGCGCAAAATGTACCTAAACAAGGAGAAAAAGGTAATCGCAATAGTGGAAAATATTTGAGAAGAGAGCGAAAGAGGAATGGTTCCAACGGAGGAAATACCAACAATACTGGTGGAAATGCTAGTGGACCTAGAAAACCCACAAGGAAGAAGGTACCATTTACAGGATGCTATCCTTGTGGAGGAGACCATTTTGCTAGATGTTGTTCTAGTAAGCCTTCCAGGAGTTCACTACCTACTCAACGGGAAATGTTCCAACAGAGGACACATGCAGCATTAGATGACCGCCAAGTAGAGTATCAGGCAACTCCCATTGAAACTCCAAGTATTTTGTTTGGTCTACCCATTTCAGTTCTTATTGATACTGGTGCAACTAAGAATTTCATTTCACCTAGAGTAGCTAAGCAATTATCTAGAAAGGTTGGGCACATGGCAACATCTTGGGATGTAGAGTATACAAACTAGACAAGAGCAAAGGTTGAACAATGTTTGTTCAAGGCTAGGATAGAGCTATCTTGTTTCTCTATTGAAGTAAACCTTTATGTCCCACCTTTAGGATCCTATTAGGTTGTCCTAGGTATGAATTGGTTGTGGAGACATAGGGCTAAGGTAGATTTCCATGTGAAAACCATAGAATTCCTAGATAATCTTGGTAACCATGTAAAGTTCCAAGGGATACCTAGAGAGGTGAAGATTCATCAAATCTCGGCAATGCAACTAGTGAGTGATGAGAAGAAAGGGTGCAAACTCATTCCTATTAAGATTGAATAACTTGAAGGTGTTCTTGATAACTTGGATTCCCAAAGCTTCCAAGAGATGGAAGACGGTGAAATTGATGACACTGGATTATCAGACATGGAAAGATATCATATATTGATGAAATTTTCAAATATGTTTCTAGATGAGTTACTTGGATTACCACCAAAGACGATATTTGATTTCTCTATAGATATAGTTTCAGTGTCTGAACCTATTTCCAAGGTGCCCTATACGATGACAACAAACGAGCTAATGGAGCTTAAGGCACAATTGGATGAACTATTTTTTATTAGGCCAAAAACAGGTTTTGAAGGGACCTGAAACCCTTTACAACCAAAAACAGTTGGATGAACTGTTATCAAAAGGGTTGATAAGACCAAGTGTTTCACCTTGGGGAGCACTAGTTATTTTCATGAAAAATAAAGATGGTACTTTGTGTTTGTGCATTGACTATCATATGCTTAACAAAGCCACAGTGAAGAACAATTATCCGTTGCCATGCATTGATGATCTTTTCAATCAAATGAGAGGAGTTGTCGTATTCTCAAAGATAGATTTAAGATTTGGATATCGCCAATTGAGAATTAGAGATGAAGATATCTTTAAGACTACATTTAGAACTAGATATGGACACTATGAATTCAGAGTTTTACCATTTGGGTTAACAAATGCACCTGTCGCATTTATGAATCTAATGAATAGTGTATTTAGGGACTGTCTAGATAAATTTATCTTGGTTTTTTTAGATGACATCCTAATTTATTCTAAGGATGAGGAAGATCACTATAGACATTTAGAGATAGTGTTATAGTGGTTAAGAGAATGCAAGTTGTATGGTAAACTATCTAAATGTACTTTCTTCCAAAGGAGAGTGCATTATCTAGGGCATGTGATCTCAATGGATGGAATCTTTGTAGATCCATCCAAGATCAAGGAAGTACTTGAGTGGCATGTACCCAAGAATGTGTCTAAGGTAAGAAGTTTTATGGGTCTAGCAAGGTACTATAAAAAGTTTGTTGCGAACTTCTCCAAGATTGCTTTTCCAATTACATCTTTACAGAGGAAAGCGAAGAAATTTGAGTGGGCTGAGAAGTGCCAAGAAGCCTAAATGATCTACTTAAAGAGAAGTTGACCACTGCGTTGATCTTGAAAGTACCAAATCCTGAAGGTAACTTTAGGGTTATCACATATGTGTGCGGGGAAGGTTTAGGAGGTTTGTTGATGCAAGATGGGAAAGTGGTTGCTTACGAATCTAGAAAGCTAAAACCTTATGAGCAAAATTATGCATCACATTATTTGGGGTTAGTAGTTGTGGTTCACGCATTGCAAATGTGGAGGCACTACTTGTTAGGAAAACCCTTTGAATTGAAAACTAACCACAATGGGTTAAAGTACCTTTTCACTCAACATAATTTGAATACTAGGAAGAGAAGATGGTTGGAGTTAATAGCTAACTAAGACTTCAATATCAATTATATAAAAAGGGAAAGAGAATTGGGCTGTCGACGCCTTGAGTTGAAGACGTCATATTCATTCAATAGTAACGATTCAAACCAGCTTTAAGGGACAAATTTTGCAAAAGTGCAAAGAGGATGAGTACTACTTGCAAGTCAAGCAGGCACTTGCTAATAATCCACAAGATTCTAGGTATGAGGGTTTTTATTTTGAACCTAATGGATTACTTAGGTATAAAAGTAGGATGTATGTACCTGACATAGTGGAGTTAAGGAATTTGGTATGGAAAGAAGTACATGAAGCACCGTACTCTGGACACCCTGGAGTGACCAAAATGATGGTGGATGTGAAGCCGTTATATTTTTGGAAAGGGATGAAAGGATATGTTGCTAATTTTTTGGCTAGGTGTCTTGAATTTCAAAGGGTGAAAGCGGAGCATCATCATCTTACAGGCTTGTTATATCCACATGACATACTAGAGAGGAAGTGACAAGTCATAAGTATGGACTTTGTGCAAGGATTTCCCATGTCAAGAAATAAGCACAATGTCATTTGTGTGGTAGTAGATAAGCTTACCAAAGTCACACATTTTATACTCAGGAGTCTAACTGATGGAGCACCTATCATAGCAAGAACATTTGTGCTAGAAGTGTTTAGGTTGCATGGAATTTTAGAAAATATTATCTTAGACAGGGATGCACAAGTCACTTCTAGGTTTTAGAAAACCTTGTTTTCCACACTAGGGACTCAGTTGAATATTAGCTCAGCATATCATCCAGAAACAAATGGACAAATAGAAAGGGTGAATCAAGTTTTGGAAGGCCTACCAAGAATTTATTGTGTGGATTAGCAATAGAAGTGGGAAGACTACTTACCCGTAGTCAAATTTTCTTACAACAATTCTTATCATTCTGCGATAATGATGGCTCCTTTCGAAGCGTTGTATGGTCGAAAGTGTCGAACTCCTATAAGTTGGGATAGACTTGAGGATAGAGCGAGTCTTGGGCCAAAGGTGTTGGCTGAGATGGATGAGCAAGTTAAGATTGTGCAGCAAAGGTTGGCTGAACCTAACAAGGATCATAAAAAAAGTTATGTCAATGCTAAGAGAGTTACCCAAAATTTTGTCGTAGGTGACAAAGTGTTGTTGAGAGTGAAACCTCACAAAATCTCCATTAAATTTGGAATGTCTTCCAAGTTAGCCACGTGCTATGTTGAACCTTTTGAGATTCTAGAGGAAGTGAATTCGATAACCTATTGAATAGCATTGCCACCAACTCTTGCCAGAATGCATAATATCTTCCATATGTCTTACTTAAGAGATATGTACCCGATAATAATCATGTGATTGATTGGACTACATACAGGTTCAACACCCCAGAGTGGTAACACTCAAGCCTATCAAGGTGCTCGGAACGTGTAAGCTTCGCTTGCATAATAGGGAGGACTTGCAATGCAAAGTCAAGTGGGATCAGTATGTAGAAGACTCAAACACCTACGAAGATTATGCTGAGATTCAACAAAAGTTTCCTCACGTTTTAGATGCTTATGAGAATGATTGAAACAATATGTTAATTATTTTTTTTGTTTTATGTTGCTACATAAAAATCATCGGGGATGATGATTCACAAGGGGGGGAGTATGCTACACCCCAATTGTGTAATTACTATTGACAATACTATGTAGGGTAAAATGTGAATGTAATGTGAATTTAGTGGATGAATAAATTGTGTGTGCACTTTGATTATCATTGTTTTATGAATGAATTTCATCTCATTTAATGTTATATGAAGGAATACATTTATGTGATTGGAAGGATATTGTATTGATATTCTAACTTTGAAGATGTATTATGTATACTCATATTTTGTGAACAATTGACTATCGTGTGCATGTGTTAGTGATTGCAGGTATATGTTCAATTCCTCTAGTCGGAGGGGAAGTATCACTCAGGAGAAGGTCTTGGTCAAGTAATCAGTAACGTAACCTATCTAAGATTACACACACCACAGTAAAATAACTGAGTTGGGATATTAAGTGGGAAGTTGGTAAGTCATTCTTTGTTAGTATGTATGCTTTAGTAAGAGTCTAGTTTACTATTGAGTGCATGCATGAATGATGTTTATCTAGTTGAGCTTGAGAGTTCTTTCCTTGTTACTATGCTTGTATTGATATGTGATACATACGAGGTATCTGTATGTGTACACACATGCATGAAGATGATAGACTATACGCACAAAGGAACGTGTACATGAGGGTACATAGGTAGACATATATGCACACTCGTGCGCGAGTTTCTTATGTGCATGGAACTATCTAATGGAACCAAGGACATGCATATGTATAGGTATAGACATATTGCTCATAGTCTCTTATCAATAGTATAATAATTGTGTATGATTTGGTGTGAGAATCAAATGTGTATATAAATATATATAATGTATATACATATATCCATATGTATATATGTATCCATATACGCGTATGGTGGCAAATGGACATTCCCATAAGAATGTATCGATACATGTATACCCATGCATACATGTACATAGAGGCATATATATATATACACAACCGATATATTAATATAACAATGTGATTGTTATTTTGATGTATTCTTTTGTATCTCGATTATATATATACATGCTTTATTGACATATGATAAATATGGATATATAGATATATACGTATATATGTGTGTGTGTGTGTAACTATATATGTATAAGTTATATATTTATATTTAAATTATATTTGCTTTGAGATCAACTATCTAAAGCAATGATTATCAACCGATTTCAATGATTTATACATTTGGCTTTGAAGTCGATTATCTTAATCAACTTGGAGGCGAATTTATTAAACAAGTTAAGGCCAAACTTTGGAACAATAGTGACTGTATTTCTTGAGCTGCTTAATGCTCATGTTGTCGACGATAGAAGAGTTTGTGATCTACAAACTTAACACAACCATAAAGTCGACATTTAAGAAGAGAATAAGTCGACGCCTTTTTAAAAAGGAAACCATGGACTTGGTAAACTGTATTGCCATGTTATTTAGCATCAAACAAATAGCTATATAAGCATGGAAAACATATGGATGAATTTTTCTAAACTGATTTAATGAGTGAATCGACACTTCGCATGACTTAGTCAATACTTTAACTTGATGGCACACTTTGTTTATTGACGATTTCTCTGAAGGAGGAAACTATGCCATCTATGAGAGAGCACAATAATTCTTGGCACCACCTTTGAATCCTTTAACCTGTAGAAGTCTACTTTGAGATGCAAATCAAATTGTATCATATGGAGAATCGCATTAGTCTCTGTTTGTTGTCATTTAACCCAGTTGATCTGTTGATGTTTGAGTTGACTAGATGCTTTCATATTTGCCACCTTTTAGCAAAAATTTATGTGTTATTGTGCATGCAATTTGCTGTCATTATACATGCCTAATCTATAGGTTGTATGATCTCCAGGTTGTTGTATAAATAGAGGAGAAAGTTCATTAGATGGTACACATTCTTCTATGCATATTTCTTGTGCAAAAGTGTCTACATTTTGTATACATTATGTCTGCAATATTCTACCAATAAAAGTGAGAGAGAGTCTTAGTTTAGAGTGAGATTATTATTATTTTGAGAGGATAATTTGCCAACTTGAGAGAAAGAGGTTATTGAGTCATTGTTGAAGGATCAATACCAAGCTAGTTGGTGATTTGGGAGTACTGTGACTATAGCGAGTTAGTTGGAAAGCTTATCATAGGCATGAAGATATTCTTCCCTTATTTGCACTAGTATTGATTTTTTTGCTTAGCACTACATAAACTAGTCTTTTATAGTTATTTGCATATAGGGAAAGGTATTGTTTGCTTTGTAGAAAAGAGGATACTATTTATTCTATTTGTGAAATATTTGTAAGTGTTACACCCCTCCTTTTTGTGCTCTGTTAATCAGGCAATGTTTTCCTATGTTATGCTTCAATCATGTTAACATGTGAATTAATGATGCTTTATGCTTTGATTATGTTAATAATGTTAGCTTTGTCAGTTAGTGATATTGTATTGGTGAAGGGGACGGGGTTGTATCACTCAGCTTGCGAGTGCCCTACGATTCTGAGATTTCCTCTTCATGGTGTGTCTGATCATATTATGTATATATGCACGTTCGACATGCTCTTTGTTGCAGGTTGGCAGGTACATGACATCGACTCCACCTGGTTTCCAGGTCTGAAAGTGTCCATTGACCAACGGAAATTAATTGGGAGATAGTAGCTAGGTTTTCCGAACCAGGTCGTCACCCTAGTCATAGCATGTTGTTGGTTTGTCGTCGTGGTCAGTTCCCTTTGAGTGTTTATTTAATTTCAAGTTAAAGTTTATTTAATGATTTGCGTAGTTGATTAATGATTAAATGTGTTTAGTTGCAAGCTAAAAGGGATTAAATAGCTTTTGGAAATTATAAATAATGAATGTTTTGTCTTTTGGAGTTGTTGAAAAATTAGTGATTGGTTAATTAATTTAATTGAATTAATAAAATAATCTAATTTTTAAATTAGATTTATTTTATTGATGAATTTAGAGAATTAATTGTGAGAATTAATTAAATTATCCCTTTTGAATTAAAAGTGTAAAAGATTTAATTCTTTTGTTAAATGTAAAGTGCAAAAATATTTGGATTCAAATTGGAAATAGAAAATGGGTTAAAGTTATTAAAAAATTCAAATAATTCTTATGCAAGACTTTGGGGTAGAAAAGATATTTTCAGAATTAGTTGACTATTTTGGAAAGATATTTGTGTTTGAAATTGAAATTGAAATTGAAATTGGAATGAAATGTTGATTTGAATGTGAGTTCAATTTAATTTGGATTGAGTTAGAATTTGAATTTGAATTTGAATTAGGGAAGTTTGGAAAAAGGTTATATTTTATTTTAGGGTTTTCTTTCAACCTCTCCATGGATTCTTGGTTTGGAAAATCTTGGGTGGAGAGGCTTGGAGGAGGCTAGGATGGTGGAGTTGAAAGGGTGCTTGAAATCTCCATGGCTAAAGCTTGCAATTTTGGAGGAAACACAAGGTTCCATCATTCCTTCCTCCATCTCTTTTGCTCATTTTGAATGTCTGAAAATATAGTGATTAGATTCAATCAAGATTCTTGGAAAAGCTTTTAAAATTGGTAAATGGTAGATAGTTTTGGTTTTGAAACCTAGCAAGAAATTTAAACCATGTCATGGAAAGGAAATCCAAGAAAACTCAATGTTTAATCTAGTTTTGAAAACCCATTTGCTTATTTTGAAATAAGTTTTATTTTGAAT
>VDFB02002327.1:0-15582 GCA_007258455.2 Sequoia sempervirens | reverse complement strand
AAAACATTCCCAATATCAAAGTAGTGATCCAGAATGATGGTTGTGGAAACTATAAACTAATGAAGGATAATTTTGTGTTGGGAGAGTTACCTCTTTCTCCAAAATATTTTGGGAAACCCACACCTATCAACAAAGAGGCCGAAACAATCAAAATGGAAGCTACTAAGTGGGGGGATTTGAACAATGAAGATTTTAATGAGCAGGATATCTCTAAACTGCTATATCAAGATGAAAGACCTTTCCTTGTTCTTCCCATGGAAGATGATAAAAAAGGCTTGCAACTAATGAAGGGAATGGGGTATACCAAAAATGAGAAACTAGGACAAAATGCCAATATTTTTCTAGAACCCATCATTCATGAGAGACATCTAAAGAATCTCATCTTAGGATGTACTACTAGTAAGGTTACCCTTATCAAAAAAGGTACTTTCGCTAAATGAGTTGAGGCTTCCTCTTAGTTACCAACATTGTGTGATACAACCCTAGATGACTTCCCCCTTGATGTTGCTGACCTATTTGAGAATAACTCCATCTTCATGATATTGACATCATCCTTCACCCCAAGCAACCAATCAAATGAAATACTCCTAGTATACTCGTAACTCATTGACTTGGACCAATGAGGACCACTGATTCTCAATTTATTCAAAAATGGTGAAGTGATCTCAAAATTCAGGGGACTCAGAGACAACTTACCATGGGAAGATCACGAGACTGGTTTTGACATAGAGCTATACATAGGGGTGTACTATGGGAAGACGATTGAATCTTTTAGTCACAAAATGGACAACATGCAACTAACATGTAGATCTTTGAGTGAAAACCACACTGTGGCACTTTCTAATCCTAAAATAGTAAAAAGAAAGGATGTATCCGAGGGTGAAAACATCTCTAAGGAACCCAAGGATGAGGAACTCAATCCCCCCCTTAGTGCAATGCATCTAGAGAATTCAACAATGTGAGCAGAGAAGGCTACTCTAGTCAATGTGGGAACTAAAGAGGCACCAAAGATCACTTTCTATTCTGAATCCTTGTTGGATGAAGAATAGAAGAAACTAGCATCATTATTGAAAGAACGAAGAGCCAACTTTGCATGGTCATACACAAATATTCCAGGCCTTGATCCAAAAGTGTTTGTGCATCATTTAGTAGTATATCCTAGGGCTAAACCAATGAAGCAAAAATTGAGAAAAATTCACCCTCAGATTGCACTCTTAGTGAAACTTGAGTTACAAAAGCTTCTTGATGTTAGATTCATTTGACCGATAGATTATCTTGAGTGGGTTTCCAACTTGGTACTAGTCTCCAAACCCATTGGGGGCATTAGAATATGCACAAATTTTAGAGACTTAAACAAGGCATGCATGAAGGATGATCTCCCTCTTCCTAATATTGACATCATCGTGTACTTAACAACTAGGCATGAAATGCTATCACTCATGGATGGTTTTCCAGGCTACAATCAAATCATGATCGCTAAGGAGGATCAACAAAAGATTGCATTCACTTGTCCATGGGGGACATATTGCTAGAAAATGATGCCATTTGGGCTAAAGAACATAGGAGCAACTTATCAGAGACCAATGACCCTCATTTTTCATGACATGATCTAGAAAATAGTTGAGGACTATGTGGATGATATTATGGAAAAATAAAAGAAAAGGAGTGAGGAAATAGAAGTCTTGGGACCCATCTTCGATAGACGGGTGCTGCCACAATAGTGGTTTACACTTTCTAGGAGATCCTATTTTTTACTAAAATCACATATTTTTAGAAAATATAATGATTTAAGCCTTCAAAAGTTCCATTTAAAGGATTCCAATTGAAGAGGGTCTGATCAAACCACCTTAGACCAAGCCCCCTTGGATAGAACCTTGATAGTTTTAAACCATACCTATAATGGAGTCTCCTTTACACCTATCAAAATGCTAATAAAAAACCACTTTTGATTTACCTTATGGGGGATCAAATGAATTCATTTAAAATTTATTTTTTGTAAGTATGTATTCCTTATTATAAGCTTCCAAAAAAGTATAATTTTAATTAAATTTAATTTGATTATTATATTTATTTTTTATTTCTTGTGAATGTAGGTTTTTTCATTTGAAAATCAAGCTCTCTGTTCTACACATGGAAAATAGAAGATTATCAAAAATTTAGAAAACTATGAGTGCAGATATTGAAGTCCTTGATCCAACAAAGAAAAAGAATTTCAATACATACAAAAATTATGTGTTATGGGCCCCTATGTCTAAATTGTAATTGGTTTGACTTCAAAACTTGATTAAAGGAAACAATAGTGGCAAAATTACTGTGACACCAATTGGGAAAATGCACTGGATATCATAGTTACAAGTACCAGAATTCAAAACAAATGGGGTACATCCTTCCTTGGAAACAAATTATGTGTTATCACGATTGGCCGTCACTCCTTAAAATGGTGTTCTTGAAAAAAACTTGTTCGGAAGGGAAGTTCTGGAAAAAGAAATTCTGGGAATTTGATTCCAAAATTTTTGAAGAAAAAATATATTTAGAATCTAAAAAGAAAATGTCACAAATCACTAGTTTTCATCATCTTCAAATTCCTCGCGGTTTAGTTGCTATAGGTGTCTAAAAGTGAAGATTTAGTTAGAAAAAATCAATTTAGTGTCCAGTTTGGCCAAAAATTGTAAACTAGCATTGTGTGATCACCTAGACTCAAAGAGTATAAGATACAGCTGAATCCAAAAAAGTGTCTTTGGGGTGACATTAGGAAAGCTTCTTGGCTACATTGTATCATAGAGGGATAGAAATTGATCCAGCAAAGGTAAAATCCATCCTAGACATGGAACCACCACAAACATTAAAGTAGATGAGAAGATTACAAGGAAGACTATAGTTCATCAGGAGGTTCATAACACAACTATCAGATAAAATTCACCCTTTCACGCGTATTCTCCATAAAGGAATAACTTATAAGTGGGATGAGAAGTGTGATAAGGCTTTCCTGTAAATCAAGGACTACCTATTGACACCTCCAATGCTCATGTCACCGATACTAAACAAACCCTTGATCCTATATAACTTAGCAACATCAGCAACACTAGGTGTTCTTCTTGCATAACATGATGAAAACGAAAAGGAAAGAGCTATCTATTACATCAACAAGACCTTGGTGGGCTATGAAATGAACTATTTATCCATTGAGAAAGCATGCTTAGTAGTGGTTTTTACTTCACAAAAGTTTAGACACTACATGTGGTCACATTAGATCAAACTTATTACAAATATCAACCCATTGAAATACTTGTTAACAAAAGCAACTCTCACTGGGCGAATGGCCAAAAGGATCATGATCTTGAATGAATTCGACATAGAGTATGTGGAGTGCAAGGAAATCAAAGGACAAGTGATTGTAGACCAACTAGAAGAAGCACCTATCTATGCAGAGAACCCATTGATATCTGAATTCCCTGATGAATCAATATTCCTTATCAATATGACCAATTAATGGAAAATGTACTTTGACGGATCATTTACCCAACATGGATTAGGGACGATTATTATTTTTATCACCCCTCAAGGAGATTGCATCCCAAAATAATACAAGCTATCATTTCCATGTACTAACAACATTGTTGAGTACAAAGCCTTAATCACAAGTCTAAGGATAGCAGTTCAATGACAAATACAAGAGATGAAATTATATGGAGACTCATAGCTGGTTATCAATCAAGTCAATAATGATTACCAAACAAAGGATAACAAGCTTACTCCTTATAAGAAGATGTAGAATGGTAATCCTAGACCTGCACAAACACATTATTAGTCCAATATGCAAGTTAGAAACAACATTCCCCATAAGATTCATTTGAAATGTAAAGAACAAAAAATAAAATGAAGAACACAAATAAAATTTATGTAATCCTATTCAATGCAAACAAACTCTCAATCCCATGGGGGAATTGGTGTTATTTTGATGTGGAAAATAGCCCTTTCCCATTTCCTTGCAAGCTTGATGATGATTGATGCTCCTTGATGAAATTTCTCCATAACCTAGCTATGGAATGATGAAAACTTGATGAAAATTTGATGAACAATGGATGAACTTGTGCATCATGATCTTGCATGGATTGTGTAGAAGATTGTGGAGGAGTGATACAATAGAGGAGGCTTCTATTTATAAGAAAGAATGATGGAGGATTGAAGAATAGGATGAATGTGGGAATAAATATCAACCAATAACAAAATTCCACTTGTCAACATGCTATTGGAGAGGGATGAAACACATTTTGGTCAATATGCATGGTAAATGCCATTAGATTCAAATTTGAAATTTGAAAGTGACATGTTTGAGGGAGAAGAAAATGAAGTTAATGCTACTTAGCTCAAGGAAAAGGACATGTAAGAGGCCTTTAATGCCCTGTTGGATGTACAAATCCTTTTAGAGGGATTTTTGGAATTTAGAGGAATATTTTATCCTTGATGCCTTTTTGAATGAAATAGAGATTTAATAAATTAAATAAATTGATTTATTGTGCAAGTTGCAAAATCTAGAGGATTTGAGTGATTAAGATTAGGATTAATTAGGATTTGATTAATTTAAATGAAGATTAGCTAATTTGACAATTTGATTTAGATTTTAGGATTTAAATAAATCAAAATGAGAGGAATAATGATTGAATTAATCAAATAAAGTATGATTTATTTAACTAAAAGGGGGTGGTATTAGATTTTAAATGAGATGACTTTAGAGATTAACTAAATAAAATGAATTATTTAATTAAAAGACGGACTATAGGATTAATTAAATAAAATGATTTATTTTAATTAGGAGAAGATGATGACTTAATCAGATAAAAATGATTTATTTAATTAAGAGATGAAATGTGATGAATTTAATCAAATAAGGGTTATTCAATTAAATTGTTAGTAAAGGAGATGATTCAAGATGAACTGGTGTTAGTAATTAGGATCAGGTGTATAGGATCAATTAGTATATTTTTTCATTTCTACATTTTTCCCCTCATTGAAGTAATGTACCTGTTGCATTGGTTCAAAGAATAACCTTGCTGAGATGAAAATTCAAAAAAATTCAACTTTTTCAAATGCCCCACTGCTGCCCTAGTGAAGGAATTATGCTAGTATACTGCCCCCTCAAGAGATTGAGCAAAAATTTTGATTTGAGGATCCATCTCATGACAAAGAGGTTCTAGATTAGTTCAACTCAAAGAGGACTAGACAACTTGAATGTTTAATGTAGACAATTTTGATGATATATAGATAGTCATTAACCATGGGTATCCTCATGTATATTTTGATATAACACATAGATTTGGAAAGAAATGCTAGTAAAGATAGAAGAATAAGAAGAAATGAGATGGTGAAAGAGAGGATCCAACAAGTCCATGAGTCATTAAGACTTTATTATATATATATGATGAGTGATGATGATGATTTTCTTATCAGGAATTGGAATTTTAAAAGGGCCACTTACCTTATGTTTGATAATACAAATAGGCATGATGCATCAAGGTATAAAGAACTAGGATGGTATTGTACCTAGTGTGATGGACTTTGACTCGACAATCAGATAGGAGTACTCCTATTCACACCTAACATACCAAATCTCATTTAAAATGCAATTTAGATATTCCCAACATCTTGGACCAAAACATAGAAAGGAAAGCCTTCCTATGTGGTGAACAAGATGCCTAAAACATTCTCCCTACAAATGAAACAAAGCACGCATGACCAAGGTTATATTACAAGAACATAGAACAAGCACAATAGATAAAATATAATGATCATTGCCCTATTCATTTCTCTCTAAATCATTTTTGATTAGATATCATTGAGAGGTCATTGGAATGAGTGAAATAAGATAAATCAAAAGAAAAGATCAAGTAAAAAAACAAGCCAATGTTCTTCATACCTCTAGCCAAAGGGATGTGTTTTGTTAAGGATAAGTATCCAAAGTGATTTTCCAATAGATAATGCCCATTGTAGGAAGGATGCATCCTAGGACATGTTGATGGATGGTGGAAAGTTTGATAGGTTGTTTGAAAGGCTGTGATACAAGGTCAATTGACATGTTAGTGAATGATCAAGAGTTTGATTTTGTGTTTAAAGGTTTGTTGCTTCGATTTTGATTTTGCTTATGTTGATTGTTGTGGTTGTTTTCTATTTGTATTGCCAAAGGGTGAGTGTGACGATTTTTTTATTATGGATAGAGATTGCTTATTGTGGGTGAAGCCCGAGGAAATGAGATTAATGGATTTTTTTTTTCAAATGTTGGGATATTTTGATGTTTTTTTTTTTAATTTGAGGTTGTTTTTTTGGTATTTTTGAGATGTTTTACAAATGTTTTGATTTTCAAATTTTCAATGTTTTTGGGGTTTTATGAGATTTTATGAATGTTTTGGATTTTGTGTCTAGAATTACGATCAAAAAGATTAGCCTACGTTTAAGCTCAGAGATGACATAGTTCAAACAACATGTTTTTGACATTTTCTAATTTTTTGACCTATTTTGGGATTTTGATATGTTTTGAATGTTTTTGGATTTTCTTGGTTTTTTGAATGTTTTTGCATTTTTTGCATGATTTTGACATTTTGGATATGGACATGTGTGATGATATTAGTGCTCTATTTGGGATTTTGTTGAAAACCAAGCTAGGGTTGATTGATCAGATTGATGGATTGATGATGATAACATTGTTGAGGATACACAACAATGCAAGGATAGTGTTAAGCAACACAACGATTAGGATGGATATACTAAGATGATGAGGGATTGATTGGATTCAATTGATCAAGATTGATGAAGCTCGATTTAGAACAAAATTCTTTTTAATGATTTGATATGACATTGAAGTACAAATTAGATGCAACTAGTATTGATTTTTTGGATTGATGTTTGATGAAAGATAATGCTTGATAAGGAACATCTTCTTGTCAAAATGTGCCATGGGCTAGTGATTTTGATTTTGGATCACAAATGCTTTGGGGAGTAAAAAGCACAAACTTGTGTCACGGCCAAAAATTTTTCGAGCCTAAAGTGGTTTGACCCATTAAGTATTATTAGGTTGAGAGGGAGGGTTTCAACCAAAGCCACGGGGCAGTGACATGGTGCCTACATGGTGGTACCTTTTTGACCAAGTGAATTTTAGCCAAAAGTTACTCAGTCAATAAGGTACCGACTGAAACTCTTGAAATAAAATAAAATAAAATCATAGCCCGAGCATTTTGCATGCTCGGGTGAAAGCATTTTGGATGAGAGCTCATTGGACGAGGTCATGATTAATAGGTCCCATATATACATAGGTTCTTGCTGTATCTATCATATCGTGTGTGAGTTTGCAGCTCACATTGGGATGTATTTCATTTTTAGGAACGTTGAGTATTTTGAGCTAGGGTTTGATTTATTAGTTGAATGAAATTAGAAGGGTTACATTTTGTTGGTTGAATTTGTTGAAAACTTGTGTTTTTTTTTTTCATGAAGGAAATTCCTATGTTTTGTGATTAGTAATGAACAAAACTTGTTGTTTATCAATGATTTAATTTTCTCTGGTGGAATAGAAATTTGGGGTTTTGTTTATCAATGATTTATCAATGAAAAAATTGGTAGAGACATACCACTTAGATGTCACAGTGATGTATATCTTATTTTGAGCATATTTTATGACGCTTGCATCTGGTCTCATTCATTGAGGTTCGCAGATTTACTCTTGCACCTGGCATAGTTCATTAAGGCAGATCACACCTACAGTTGGATGTGGGATACTACTTAATATGTATTTTGACAATGTGAACCTCAGTCGAGAACATTTGTTTGGTAAATAATTGGTTTCTTACCTCCCTCACCCATCTGAGTCATAGATTATGTTTCATCTCAACTAATTTTATATTAGGCCACCCATGAGAAATGAAAAATTGGATGAGTTCAATATGACATTCTCCTTCAACAAATTGTTGGATATGCTAGACCGAGGAAGTGAGTACTATTCAATCTTCTTACACTATCTACAATTTTGCACATTATGTGTGCCATGAGATTCGAGTCTTCAATATATTGTTGAATAGCACATACTTGGTAAGATTTGGCTTTGAGAGTTGAATAAAAATTTCCTCATCTTCACTTGGCATTGGGCTATGTGGCTTTGATGGGCTATATAACTCTAATGGGCTATGTGGCTTTGTTGGGCTAAGTAACTCTAATGGGATATGTAGCTCTCCTTGCACATATGATGCATTATCTTTCTACTCAGGGTGTTATTTAGGAGTTATTTTTGCTAGAGTTGTAGAGGAGTTATTTAGGAGTTATCTTTCTACTTCGAGAAATACTTCTTTTTGAGACATACTCTTTTACTTGACAAAAATGACATGATTATTTTAATATATTCCCTAAGTGGATTCACTAAGAAACCTATCCTATTGAAATAAGATGAAGAAGGACATACTTCAAAATACATGGAATAGCTAGAAATATTAGAACATGAAGGTGTTACTGAACATCAAACTTCATAATATGTATAAAATTCAAAAACCGTGCAAGGAAAAAACATCACCTACCCTTATTTATGATCAAGAAAATGGGTTCTTGAACTCTGAATCATCTAGTTTCTTGATCTGACCATAAACATAAAGAACCCGAGATCAAAGAAGGACCAGTATAAAATTTTTAAAAAATCAAGTTAAATATGTATCAATAAGAAGAAAATTATATTACATACTGCATATTTCATATCATCGTAGTTAGTGTAGTCAACAACTCTAGTTGTGCCTGCAAATTCAGAATAAGAGACCAGGGAGCCAAAGCTCCATATGGGACCATAACATTATGACTATTATCATCAGAAGATGAATACTTCTTCACTGTCCAAGCTACCATTACTCCAAACAATGTATATCTCATGGAAATATTTTTGACATCAACTAAATCATGCACCTTCTGAGAAACACAGACCACTGAAGTTATTAAGCCACTGTTTCAAGTAAGGACAAGATGCATATTGAATGTCAAATTGCCATCAATTAAGAAAAATTCACAAGCAATCAACCACAGGAAAAGTATAGGGAAAAGAGTATTGTAACCACTGTCATTGTCAATATGTTGATGCAGAGCAATACTTAAGTTTTAAAAATAGCACTATTGAAAAACATCAGGACAATGAAAAACAAATGCATCCCAAGAAAATTTTCTTATTCACAAATTCCTACTATCTTCAACAAGGAATTACAATTTGTGTCACAAACTATTGCATTAGATGATGAAATTGAGTTTAACTGATGTTGTGCACTCCTAAAGGATACTCAACTAGCCGGTTATACTGTTAATTAGTGTAGGGTAAGTATCATCTAGACAACAAATTTTGGATAAAATGATAGATTTCTCATAAATCTCTTTCCTCTATTAGGAAAGGATTTTAATGAATTACAAAACATGAATGCATTCAAATCATTTCTTGATAGCTGCTAATGAATTATTTCCATAGTTCAGTCCTAACAAATTGACAGAAATTGGTACCATTTCTCAACTTTTGTTTACAGTTTTCCCACAAACTATAGAACAATTAACATGCATTAAAATTCCATTGAATCTTCTTAAAATACAAGAGTCAAGCTCAAAAAATTGTCCACAAATGGCATGTAGTTTTATTGTGTTTCAAGCATCCTTCACACATTTTATACTATGTTTTTATCACAGTGTCTTTCAAAGAAACATAAAGCATCCAATGCAACTTCAGTAGAAATATGGGAAACTATCATCCACCAGAATGATGATCTATGTGAACCATAACATTATGACTGTTATCATCAACTCATTGTCACTATTATTCCCAACATTATAAGTTCTCAAAATTGAAAACCCCAAATTTCTAGTTCACCATGTGTGCATGTACATGTATACATATTTTGATGTACATGTGTGTACATATATATGTGTATGTGTGTATGCATGTATGTATGCATATATATACATACATGTATGTGTGTATATATGTACATGCATATATGTGTATGTATGTATGTACATGTACATGTATGTATGCATACATGTACATATATGTACATGTACATGTACATGTACATATATATGTATGTATGTACTTGAGTATGTATGTATAAATATATGTATGTATATGTGCGTGTGCATGTACATATATATATTTATGCATACATATTTATGTATATACATATATACATATGTATTCATACACATGTACATGTATGTATATATACATTTACATAAAATTGTATATGTATGTACATGTACATATGTATATATTTTAGTTTTGAAACTTGAAAATTTTGTTTAATTTAAATATATATTTGTTTTAGTTTTGAAAAAAATTCAATTTAAATTCAAGTTTTTAACATCACATTTATCTTTTGTTTTAATGATATGTAGATCTCTATCTATTTATATATATAGATATATATATATATATATCATGGCCGATAAGGGATCTCATCATTCCCCTCGTTCTGAGCAAGATGCTCAAACTAGATCAAATTTATTTCAAGATAGTATTGCTAGATTAGACAATGCTCTAAAATGTTTAGAGAAAACAATTCACAACTCCCCCAATTTGGCTAATCGAGATAGATTAGTCACTATTAGACAAGAGATTATTAAGATGATCGAGACAATTCGATCATACAATCCTTATGATGAAATCAACATTGAGCAGTTTTACTTTTCTCTTGCCAGGAGTGTTACTGGCATAGTGAAACATAGAGAAGTTGCCAAATTAGTTTCAGGTGAAAATGCGTTATCCATGTTCCCATTTTATAGAGGAAAAAATAAAATTAGAGGATATGTGGTTACGAGGTGTGAAGATCCTCTTGTTGTGCCATTCATATACCCTAGATGGTTGGCAACACATCATAGATGGCCTCACAATGATGAGCTGCCATTGTATTTTGTCAAACAGTTATATGCAAAATTTCATTTACATATAGAGGTGGACTACACATCTTATCCTGAGCATGCTGGCCAAGGTAAAGGCCATTTTTCTGACAAACCACAGTTTAGACCTTCAAATTTGCCACCGCCTGTGGACAAGAGGGCATTAGTTGGCCCAAACCTTTTGGTTTTACCAAAATGTTTGGAATTGGCAGCAGTAGGGGAGACAACAACATGCTCCACTCAGAGGGAGACTTTTGATAACATTGCCTCTATTACGACGCAGATTGATCAAATTTCATTTGATCGAGTTGGTAGATACTTATTACGCCCGTGGATCAGCCTTCCTCCCACTGAGGCTACATCTGCATCGTATGATCCATTTATTCATGCTGATCTACCTACTCTTTCAGATATCAAGCAGATGACCCACATGACTCTGTGTAATATGTGTAGAGTCTCAGTTTTGGATTTAGTGGCAGCATATCAGGTTATTAGTGAGGACCATGGGATCCCTCTTGACCAGGTATAGGACTTTATTAGATGATGATATCTTGGTACACATACGAGCCACGAGGTGGAAAATGTAGAGGATATTCCACATCATCCTACAGGTTCCCATGTGCATCATGTTTCCATTGATCCTTTAGCTTGTACAGGTCATCGGCAGGATGTTACAGGTCACATTGAGGCTACTAGCATGACACCTGATGTTGTCCATGGGACATACAGTCAGCTTCTTTTTGGTACTGATACAGTTGTACATGCTACAAATCCCTAGGTTGTGATGTCTTTACATTCTCATGATCTTAGTGATATTGGTAGAGCCATCAATTAGGCACACCAGGTACTTGAATATAAATTTTTATACATATAAAATTGTGTTCTAAAACATTATATGTATACATGTAATGCATTTTAAAGTCTAGAGTTGTTTAACTCTTGATTGAAATTGTGTACTTGGAAATTTTAAGCAGTATGGTGATTTGCTAAACTTTGGAAATTTGGTGCATGATGGCGATCCTGCGAAGTATGCGGCTGAGGTACATTTAAATTTAATAAAAAAATTAATTAAACTTGATGTAAGTTTGAACACATTGAACTTGTACATTGTAGTTTTAGAAAATTTTACATATGTGTGTACACATATATATAACATGCAATTAAAAATTAAATTTAAACATGTGTATACTTGAACACATGTAGGGGTTGGGACGAGGCTCAGGCCACAGATCAGGAGATCTGGACTGGGCCATGGATCCACACATCCTGGATCAATAGAGGGATCGTTCCATGGATCAAGGGAGTTATCAGGTCATGGATCAAGGGAGAGATCGAGCCATGGATCAAGGGAGAGATCGAGGGAGAGATCGAGGGATAGATCAGGCAAGAGATCTAATGATTCTATTCATACCAAACATCCTTCTCTTTGAGATCTATTTTACATAGATTATTACATGTTTGAGATCATATTATTATGCTGGAGACACTTTTTATGATTTATAGTATATAACATTTGTACATACACTTATGTTTTATGGTACATAAACTTGTTATAATTTACATCACATTCATACATTTATGTTTTATTTTTTGAATAGGTTTGTTATATACGTGCATTATTATGGTTTGAACACTTGTTATATCTATAAATATATCGAGTGCATTATTAATTTGTACATATGGTTTTATTTATTTAGCAAGTGAACTTGAGTACCTTTAAATTTAAATTTATTATATATATGTTTTGTTCAAATGCACTTGTATAGATCTATTTACATCAAGAAATCAAAATGTTGGACTATCTAATGGTTGAGCTATTTGTAAATTTAAAAAGATGGACATGCACATGTAATTATACATACATGAACTCATTTTGTTATCGATATGGGAATACAAACTTATGTTGATATCTTTTCTTTTTTAAAAGTCAAAAATTGAGGGATGAATGTCAAATTAAACCATCAATGGACATGAAAATTAAATATTTTTTTAGATAATCTTAATATATTGATATGCTCAAAGGATACAAATATGGATGATTATTTTTGAACTCTCCTTGCAAGGAGTTCTTCGTCATAAACTTTCAAAATAATAAAATTTCAGATTAATGCTATATTTAAAAGTGGAACATAAAAATACAATTGGGAATAGATGTTGAATTCTTAGCTCTAAATGTTCATTTGTAAAGTTTCAAACTCTAGGTTAAATACATAAATTGTGCATATATCATGCTATATACATGAACTTAATAATTCCATATAATCTAATACACATGTGTTCATTTGAATGTGCATGCAAAGAATTCTTGTTCACTAGATGATGAGCTATACTCAAGTGTCTAGTTGAATGTACAAATGAAATCAAATAAATTCAAGTGAACTTAAGAATTCCATATAATCTAGAACACACATGAATTTGATTGTGCATGCAAAAAAAGTGATCTAGATGACATGAGCTATAAGTGGAGTTGAATGTACAAATGAAATCAAAATTTTCTATTCTTGAAAGTTTACGAATTCCATGGAACATTTATATGCAATTGGAAATTGATATATTTAAATCTCAAGTTATGCACATTATATAAGTATCTAGATCTTCCTAGATGACATTTAGATATATTTAAATTTAATTTAATTGAACAATCAATCCATATATAATTAAACGAAAGATCTAGACCATTACATACATGGACTCAAGCTATATAAATATGGTAAACAAAGTTAAATTGATGCCAAAATACATAGCTATCTCAAGCACCCCAAACACCATCACTATGATTCAAGTTACAATTTCCATGTATATTGGACAATGCACCTTGAGGTGAACAAGAAAGACCAATCCAAGAGAACCTGGATACAATCTAACATTCAAAAAATGCATTTGATAACTATACTTGAGATAGGTTAATGTTTTTAAGCAAATTTGGATTAAAGATGAAATCAAATTTTAAGGGACCTTCATTTTTTATTAGGAGATTGGATTTGAAATGGATGATAGTCCTGATTAAGGATACTTGGTCCCTAGATACATTGAAAGCTTTGGGTGATGACGAAAGGACAATATGATTTATGGACTAGATTGAGACCTTAAAACCAAATTTGATGTTCAAGTTCAGTGAAATTTTATTAAGGATGGAGAATGGATGTATGGTTGAGATGGACCTAGATGGATAATTTAAATGATTATATTTTGGATGAGGATAGATGGATTAGATTCTAGTCCATTTGATTAGGATAATATTAGGTTGATAATGTGATTAGAACATGATTTAATGAATGATTAGGTCTGAAGGGATGATTCTAGGATGATTATGGTTAAATGGGAACTATTACCTGATAAGGCACGATATTAACTTGATGATTAGGATCATGGGGGATTTCTGCTTGATGAAAATAATAATTAGGATGTGATGATTAGGATACATGAAAAATCTAGATGATCTTTAAAATTATTGAATGTCACATTAAATTAACATATAATTTAAATAAAGTTCAAGTTCTAGAGACAACATGCATGTCTAGATTCTTTAGGTCATTCAAACATCATTATCAACTCTATAATATACTTTTGGAGTTGAATGTTCAAATGAAATGAAAGATTCATGAACTTAAGAATTCCATGAAACATAAATTTAAATGCAAAATTGGAACATAAACTAGGTTTTGTACAAATTGCACGCATGTGTATATATTCAATCTAGCTCATATATATAAGTGGAGTTGAACAAATATTTATTCAAATCTATTTGAAAGTGAAAGTTTAACAATTCCATGTCAAACATAAAAATACAATCAAGGAATCTAGATGATTTTTAAAGGAATTTATGCAAAATGTGAACTTTTTAATTTAGTCATGTTCTAGGTAAATCAAGTAAATTGTGCATGTACATATGTATATATGTATTCAATCTAAGATTCAACAAATGAAATCAAAGATTCTTGAGTGAACTTAAAATAATTTCATGACCAACATAAAAATGCAATTGGAAATAGATGATTAAAAAGGAATTCAAGCATTAATGTTTAAATGAAAACATTTTTAAAGTCACTAGGTTTTGTATCAAGCATATATGATCTAACATACATACATATTTAAGTGGAGTTTCAAATGTAAATTATGATTAAATATCAAAGATTAGATTGAACTAAACTAAGAATTCCACATGGAACAAATTTATTTAAATACAATTTTCCAAAAATAAATGACCAAGCCTTTGAATTTAAAACCCATGTTCTAAATCATGTCACATGTCCAATCAATATAAATATTTAAATTATATATATCCAATCATACACATACATATGTATATATCCAAAAAACAACTTAAAGCTCCTGGTACATAAAATCTAGATCCTCTTTATCTTTAATTATCTCTAAAATCTTTTCATGATCTTCAATAGGCAACCTCCACTTTTGTTTGGCACGTCCTCTTTTAGGTAAAGTTTCTAAATTTATTTTTTTTGCCAAAACTAAGTGACTATAATGTAGAACCTTTTGTCCTAGCCTATAATCAACAAATATAATACCATTTTTATCTATCTTTATTTGTTGATAATATGTGCCTTCAATAACGACTGATCCAATGGGATACTCTTGTCCATCACCATCTGTCATCGATTCCACCAATTTGCTTTTTGGTTGTGGACATCTTAGTAGATAGTAATCTACACCTTCCGCATTTTCAGGATC
>VDFB02002326.1:0-18869 GCA_007258455.2 Sequoia sempervirens | reverse complement strand
TTCAGTTTAAGTGATGATTTTATCGCTGTATTATAGCCCCATAAAACTTATGATGGTTTGTCTTTTTTCGTTCATATGCAAGCTTGATTTTTGACACCAAATACATTGATAATAATTTTTTTCTATCTTATAGAGTATTCTGTGAATATTTCATAATAGCCCTATTCCAATGCAATCCCACATTCAATCTTAGTGTCTTCAACATATTAATATGCTAAGAAAGGTATGTGATGCTTTACAGCAACCAACCTTGCTAAATGGAAATCACAGCTAAATAAATATGTGTATTTACTAAAATAGGCACTTGACTTCAGCATATAAAGGGACTTCAAAAGGATCAAGGGAAGTATTCAGAAACAAATCCTTATTAAATATTTATAAACCTTGCATGCAAATGCTAAAAGGACTGGATAATTGACAATATTTGTGGCTTCCAGAATAATAGTGTGTTATTGATGAAGCATTGTAAAACTAATGAGGAAACTTCTTCCTTCTGCTTCTCTGTCACATCAATGGTACTTTGGGCTCTTTTATACCTTGGAATTTCTCAGAGTTCGAAGCAAAAGAACTATCTACAGGAATGCCTCATGCAGTGTATTACCCTATGTAATTCTTAAGCTGATCTGAATTTTGAAAATTTGTTATATTGTGATCACTGCTAAATAATTAGATACTCTTATCAGGTTGGAAGCATGATGGCAGAATATTAAAGTATTTATTGTACTGTTTACCAATGAAACATAGTTTGTTTCAGGTTGGTGTCCTGACAACATGGGGCAAGAATGAACCCCAAGATTTGTGCTGTTTAATTTTTCAAGCTCTCTAGTATCTACTTTACACCAATTTTTGATCAAGTAACAGAATCTAGTTTACAAAAAAGCAGAATGTAGGAAGCTCAATTTGGACAAATCATCCAGGGCTGCCTTCTATACTCAACAACCCAGACACAATTATTCAGTGTTTTATTCTTTTTATCACAATCTCTTTCTTTTAATTAATTATTTCCAATGCTTTTGTTCATTCTTCTACTTTTGTGTGCTTGAGGTGATTTGTCATATATTTGATTGATTTTGTTAACTCTGTGAAGGTAATGGTGCTGGAGAGGTTACATCATAGGAATTTGGTGAACTTGATTGGGTACTGTATGGATAAGCAAGGTCATCGTTCATTAATCTATGAATATATGAGCAATGGTAGCCTCTATACTTTGCTGCATGGTACACGTCAACCATACTCTGCTCCCTTTCTTATACTGTAAAAATTATGTGGGCATGGTGGTAGAATCCCCCAAATATAAACAATATCATTTTCTACAGTTTTTGTAAATGAGATTGTCAGAATGATAGTAGTATGTTTATTAAATTATTGCTTAAATTTGTTTCATCCATGTAGTCAGTAATTGCATTATTATGTGTCATAGTCTATAACTATGAGGTTATTAGTGGTGTACATCTGAAGTGATATATCCTAATAGGGACTGGACCATTTTTCTATTACACAACTATTATTGATTCTTTTGATTAATCGTTGAACTATTTTCTGAGGCATAACCTAAGTACAAAGTTTGGAAGCTTGGTTAAATTGAAATTTTCTTATTACATAAGTTGTTGAAACCATAATAAAAATAAAATATTGATTTGGAATTATTATAGATAAGGAAGTTCTAATGAATAATACATTCTTTGCAGATAAAAGTCGAGAACCCTTGGGCTGGGAGGAAAGAGTAAATATAGCTCAAGACATGGCAAGGGGTATAGAATATCTTCATAAAGGGGTATTTTTTCTATAATTTTGAGGATATCATGTTGGACTTGAAACACACGTAATATTAAGAACAAATATTTGACAACCCTCTTATTATTTGGGCAGTCACTTTTCTGTCAAAATATAGAGTCTCACTCTGCAATAATTGGTGACATGCAGGCAAAACCTCCAGTTATTCATCGAGATATCAAATCTGCAAACATATTGATAGATTCAACAATGACAGCAAGGGTGAGCTCTTTGTACTCAGCATTTTCCAGTTTATAAATCTCATTTGCTTATTTTCTTTGTTTCAGGTATTATTTTTTCCTTTTCATATACATGCTTAATCCAGATTTTGAAACAACTTGAACTTGGAATATGTCATGTCCCCATCCTAGTCAGCACAGCTGGTGACGAGGTTAGCCTATCATTTGATCCTCGTAGGCTGACAGGAGTGTTCAGAGGATCCATTTTGGCAGTTGCTCAGTGTTGGTTAGCTCCAGTTTGCAGTTTGTCAGGTTTGGGCCTTCGCAGAATCTTCCAGAGAGTCTTTTCAGAGAACTTTCTATTTTTAGAAAGTTAGGTCAGGCGGTAGCTGCTATTTCGGGCAGGGCACCTGGTGCACTTTATCAGCTCAGATTCGACCCAGTTCAGCAGATGGTTGATTTGACGGAGAAATAAGGAGTAATTAATGGGTTATTACATATTTAATAATTTGACTTTATTATAAAGTCACTTTATTGAAATATTAAAATATTTAATTAATTGGCTCAATTATAAAGTATTTAATTATACTTTATAATATATTATTATAATGTGACTTAATGAGTATTTAATGCTCATTAAAAGTGGACGCCAATTATTTAATCATTTTTCCTAAGTTCGAAAGTGAAAATTAAATCATTTATTTAAATGATTATTTTAATGAAGAATTAGGTCGAACTTTTCAAGAGAGAATATATTACTCTTCACAGGCAAAATCGAACTATCTTGTTTATTATTCAATTTTGTCTTCGGAGCATCTGAGCATTGGAGTTTGCAAACCCTAGGGTTTCTGGCGAACATCGTTTCTGGAGAACGTAACCTCTTCAGAGATCAGGCATACTGAGGCTGTGAGATACCAGCTGAAGATTGCACTTGGTGATTTCATCCAGAAGTCACAGATTGAGCTTAATCATTTAATCAGATAGAGATTCATCAGTATTCAGCAGAGATTATTCATCTTCCATCAGAGGCGACTTCATTCATTTCCATTCATCTGAGTTCAGGCACGAATTTCAAGAAACCGTACTTGCATTTATTGCTGCAGACTGGCCGTACTGTACCTGCAGGTCGTACATCTGTACTTTCAGGCCGTACTTGTCAATCTTCTGAGGAAACGCCTCCATCCTCTGTTATTCGGTGATTCCACATTGGGGCGCTTGGTATTCTGTGTTATTTGCATTGAGATTCGAGCTGGAGGAGTTTCTTATTATTTTCTGGCCGTACCATCACCAGCTACAGCAGCCGCCATTAAAATACCAGGTTTTTATTTAAAAATTTCATGTATTGCTCCCTACCTTCAGTTTTGGCGTTGTAAATGCTCTGGAAATTGAATATATTGATGTGCCTTGATTCTTGAGCAAGTTTTGAAACATTTAATGCATTTATGTATTTTTTATGAATTTATCAAGCAATTCTAGAAAAATCGCAAATTTTACTTTTGCCTGTGAAAACCTCAAAAACACAAAAAAATTGAAAACATTGCAAAAACAACACAAAACACATCAGGGTTTGTTTCAGAGAACCACCAGGGTTCTGACAGTGGTATCAGAGCACAGATCTCCTGCCATCCTGTGCTTTTTCAGTGATTATTCAGAATACAGTGCATTTCTGGGTTGCCTTTTATGAACCAAGACATTATTCAGTATACCAGAGGTGTAGGGACAGGCAAAGACGAAGACTGGACAGGTCCTCCGATTCCAGAAGGTCAGACAGTATCGGGAGTGCTTGGTTTTCACAGATCCAGTTCAGACGGTAGTGAAAACAGTGTTGCAACCCTAATGGCAGATCGTGAGACTTCCTCAGAGACTCGCAGAGATCCAGGGAAGGCACATGCAGAGGGTGACATTACTGATGAGGAGTTTAGACGGAGACACGACAACATGATGGATATGATGTCGCAGTTGATGGGTACTATTAGGCAGTGTACGCCCACACAACCTCATTTCATACAGATTGGACAGACGAAGGACCACCTGCTGGATCGCCTATTGGCATCAGGCAAAACAAGGTCGCATTTCCTATCGAGCTGCAGGGCCGCCAGCCTACTTACCCGAGATACCCACCACACTCCGTGGGCGAGCATCGTGCATCATCGGGGACTGCCACGTAACTGCATGTCAAAGGCGTAATTCTGACCCAGATTTCATGGTGAGTACATGTCAGCTCGAGATCCGGCAGCACTTACATTTCATGAGCTTATAGATGTCTATAAACCCAGAGGAGGAGGTAGATTTGATCGTAGACCCCCACAGCAGCAGCAGCAGCAGCCACAGGTGAATAGAGACTTGCAGTATGCAGTGAGCAAGATTATGCTGCCATATTTTGATGGGTCAGAGAAGACATCAGCTAGGTCTTGGGTCCAAAAATTGGACAATTACTTGTCACTTAGGCCTATGCAGGAGGATGAGGCAATTAAATTTGCCACTTTACATCTGGACGGAGTAGCACACGATTGGTGGCACCATGGCATGTACACGTTAGGCCATCATGCGGTTAATACCTATCAGGAGTTCACCAGCAGACTGATAGAGAGATTTGATAAGAAGGATCCGGAATTGTACTTCAGAGAGTTGGCTCAGCTCAGACAGACAGGCAGCTTGGATGCATACATAGGCGAGTTTCAGAGAGTGGCCGTCATGGTGACAGGGATTTCGGAGAGGAGACTTATCATACTATTTGTTGAGGGTTTGACGGAACCCATGAGAGGTTGGGTCAAGGCTTTTGACCCTCCCACACTTCAGGAGGCCATGCGGAAGGCACGAAGCATGGAACTTGCAGCACCTCGCAGCAAGTTCAATTCAGGGTCCACTCCATACACGAGACCCAACAGGCCTTTCGATAGAAATAATGACAGAAATAGACCCTTTGACAGGAGGAGGGATCAACAGGATCCGAAGAGACAGAATGCACCACCGTTTGACAGAGAAACATTGAATGAATTACGTAAGAAAAAGTTGTGTTTTTGGTGCAAGGCACCCTATGCTGAAAAACACATATGCCCACTTCGTCCGAAAGTCAAAAATAACCAAATGGAGTGGTTTTACGAGGGAGAAGAACAATCTGATCTGTCAGACCAGCAAGCTGATTCCGAGCATTCAGATGATGAGAGGTCCGAAAATGAAGTTGAACATGAAGGTGGAAGGAAGCTACAGGAAGCCCATTTGACCAGCCTTCAGAGAGATGGATCATTTCGACTTCGCGGACTCTTAGCAGGTCAGAAGGTGATTACTTTGTTGGATACGGGTGCTACACATAATTTTATTGATGCATGTCTAGTGGAGAGACGTGGTATCCAGACAGAGGCTTTCGAGGGTATTCGAGTCAAGGTGGCTGACGGATATACTCTCAGGTGCGACAGAAAGATTACTGATCTTCCGATGAGACTGAACAACTATGAATTCAAGACTGAATTCTATGTTGTTAATATGGGTGATACAGATGTGGTATTGGGGATGGCATGGTTACATGATTTGGGTGAGTTCATGCTCAACCTACGGGATATGGAGATGAAATTCAAGGTTGACGGAAGACCACATGTCATCAAGGCAATACGGGACAGTAATCTTAGGATGGTTTCATTCAGGCGGATGGAGAGGCTCATTCGTCATGACATGGTTGACTGGGCGGCTGAGTGCATGTTGATGCCAGCCTAGCAGGAGCCACAGAAGGGTGAGTACCACCCCGACATACAGATTTTGAGGACTAAACACTCCAAAGTGTTTAGTGATATTCCACCTGGTAGACCTCCAGACAGGGGTACGGAGCACATTATTGAGTTGGAGGAGGGCGCCAAGCCCGTGATGATCACTCCCTACCGACATCCGAAACGACTCAAGGATGAGATAGAGAAGACTATTAATGAGTTGTTGGCTATGGGTCATATCAGACCTAGCAAGTCTCCTTTTGCTTCATCGGTTGTATTGGTGAAGAAGAAGGATGGCTCACTTCGGATGTGCATTGATTACAGGCAGCTCAATAAAAGAACCATCAAGAATAGGTACCCCATTCCGCGCATTGATGAGCTGATAGATGAGTTGCATGGAGCAGTCTTCTTTACAAAGATTGATTTGAGGTCAGGGTACCATCAGATACAGATGAGGGAGCAGGATATTGAGAAAACCGCTTTCCGGTGTCATTGCGGTCACTTCGAGTTCTTGGTTATGCCCTTCGGGTTAACCAATGCACCTGCCACCTTTCAGGCGACTATGAACAGGGTTTTCAGTGCTCAGTTGAGGAGATTTGTGTTGGTCTTCTTTGACGACATCTTGGTTTATAGCAGGTCATGGGATGAGCATCTGGCTCATTTGGACACAGTCTTGGGTATCTTAGCAGACGAATCTTTCTATGCTAAGGAATCCAAGTGCGAGCTTGGCATGGAGGAGTTGTTATATTTGGGGCACATCATCAGTGCCAAGGGAGTGAGTATGGACCCTGAAAAGGTCCGAGCTATTGTTGACTGGCCGGTACCTGAGAACCTTACGCAGCTCAGAGGCTTCATTGGGTTGTGTGCATTCTACAGGAGATTTGTTAGCGGGTTCTCACTGCCACAAGCACTTCTACCGACTTGACGGCGAAAGGCTTTTCGCTGTCACCACAAAGCAGAGTGCTTTGACAGTTTAAGGTGACTGCGACTTTACGTCCGGTGCTAGCATTGCCCCACTCTTTCTAAGTCGTTTGATTTATTCTGTGATGCTTCAGGAGAGGGCATTGGTGCCGTTTTGATGCAGGAGCGTCATCCGATTGCATTTGAGAGCAGGAAACTCAGGGGTCCTGAGAGATTTTATAGCATTTATGACAAGGAGATGTTAGCCATTATGCATGCATTGGCTAAGTTCAGGCAGTACCTGGTAGGCAGCAAATTCAGTGTACGCACAGATCATAACAGCCTGAAACATTTCCTAGGACAGCAAGACTTGAAACGAGAGGCAGCAGAAATGGGTTAGTAAACTGCAGTCATATGACTTCGACATTACTTTCATTAAGGGGAAGCAGAATATAGTAGCTGACGCTTTGTCTCGTAGACCCCAGTTGAATGCCTTAGCACAGATTACAGAGGATTGGAGGCATCGGATCATATTGCGTAGTATGCTAAGAACCTACGGGCTTTGTGCATCAAAGTGACAGATGTAGCAGACGTACGGTGTATACGCTTGTGATGACTTTGGATCATTTTGGCTAAGGGCGATTCTTTGGTTCCCACCGCCAGTTACCTGGACCACAGCTGAGAGCCTTTCACTAATTCTCCTTCCTATGGCGGCCATCCCGATACTACAAGACTGCAAAATGGTTCGAACGGTTTACTTGGAAGCGGGCTGAAAATCGCATGTTTTGGCAAGATGTCCGGTGAGTGTTCTCGTGGTGCCAACGTAACGCGGTGAGCACACTTGGTCCCGCCGATTACCCGCCCACTTCCGATACCTGACAGGAAGTGGGAGTGTTTATCTATGGACTTTATCACGGGTTTGCCGAAAGCCCAGGGTAAAGATTGCATTTATGTAGTGGTCGATCGGTTGACTAAGTACGCCCACTTTTTCCCGATTACGACTACTTTCACAGCGTCGCAGACTGCAGAGTTGTTCTTCAGAGAGGTTTTCCGATTGCATGGATTGCCCCGGACGATAGTCAGCGATAGAGACAGCCGGTTTATGAGCAACTTTTGGCAGGAGTTGTTCCGACTTTGTGGGACCGAGTTGACACCGAGTACCAGCTACCATCCACAGACCGATGGACAGACAGAGATTGTCAATAAGTGGGTGGAAGGTTATTTGCGCAATTATATAGCTGGTCAGCAGAGAGCTTGGGTGAGGTGGATTTACTTGTGCGAGTATTGTTATAACTCGACTCACCATATGACGATACAAATGACCCCCTTCATGGCATTGTATGGGTATGAGGCGCCCAATCTTCTGGATTTGATTTTGAGCGATAGCAGAGTGCCGAGTGCAGGTGATATGATGCAGAGTCAGCAGGACATCTTGAGGTCTCTCCGAGACAATATCCAGCAGGCACAGAATCAGCATAAGCAGTATGCTGATCAGAAGAGGGTTGAGCGCAGTTTTGAGGTGGGTGACATGGTGTACCTCATGTTGCAGCCGTATCGTCAGTCTACTCTGCGGAAGAGTGGGGCAGAGAAACTAAAACCTCGCTACTATGGTCCATTTCGTGTTGTCAGACGAGTGGGCGAGGTTGCTTATGAGTTGGACTTGCCAGCTGATAGCAAGGTCCATAATGTATTTCACGTTTCTCGCCTTAAAAAGGCATTGGGTCAGCATGTTATACCCTCTCCAGTTTTGCCACCACTTGACGATGAAGGGAAACTGATACTAGTACCTGAGGCCATCCTTGATATGAGAGAGAGACACCTTCGGAGGCGTGTGATCAGGGAATATCTGGTCAAGTGGAGAGATTTTCCAGTTGAGGATGCTACATGGGAGTCAGAGGAGATTTTACAGCGATTCGAAGTTGAGGATTGTTTTCAGGACAAGCAATTCTCTGTGGAGGGCTGACCGCCATGTCTCCCCATCCTAGTCGCGACAAATTGGTGACGGTGTTAGTTTCATCATTTTGATCCTCAGAGGGTCGGGCCAGAGTCTTCGAGGATCCATTTTGGTGCTTGCTCGTTGGTTAGCTCCGGGCTATAAAGGTGTCGTGTTTGGCCTGCATCTTCCTGTGAGAGTCTTTTTTCAAAGAACTTTCTATTTTTAGAAAGTTAGGTCAGGCGGAAGCTGCTATTTCGGGCAGGGCACCTGTGCACTTTATCAGCTCAGATTCGACCCAGTTCAGCAGATGGTTGATTTGACGGAGAAATAAGGAGTAATTAATGGGTTATTAAATATTTAATAATTTGACTTTATTATAAAGTCACTTTATTGAAATATTAAAATATTTAATTAATTGGCTCAATTATAAAGTATTTAATTATACTTTATAATATATTATTATAATGTGACTTAATGAGTATTTAATGCTCATTAAAAGTGGACGCCAATTATTTAATCATTTTTCCTAAGTTCAAAAGTGAAAATTAAATCATTTATTTAAATGATTATTTTAATGAAGAATTAGGTCGAACTTTTCAAGAGAGAATATATTACTCTTCACAGGCAAAATCGAACTATCTTGATTATTATTCAATTTTGTCTTCTGAGCATCTGAGCATTGGAGTTTGCAAACCCTAGGGTTTCTGGCAAACATCGTTTCTGGAGAACGTAACCTCTTCAGAGATCAGGCATACTGAGGCTGTGAGATACCAGCTGAAGATTGCACTTGGTGATTTCATCCAGAAGTCACAGATTGAGCTTAATCATTTAATCAGACAGAGATTCATCAGTATTCAGCAGAGATTATTCATCTTCCATCAGAGGCGATTTCATTCATTTCCATTCATCTGAGTTCAGGCACGAATTTCAAGAAACCGTACTTGCATTTATTGCTGCAGACTGACCGTACTGTACCTGCAGGCCGTACATCTGTACTTTCAGGCCGTACTTGTCAATCTTCTGAGGAAACGCCTCCATCCTCTGTTATTCGGTGATTCCACATTGGGGCACTTGGTATTCTGTGTTATTTGCATTGAGATTCGAGCTGGAGGAGTTTCTTATTATTTTCTGGCCGTACCATCACCAGCTACAGCAGCCGCCATTAAAATACCAGGTTTTTATTTAAAAATTTCATGTATTGCTCCCTACCTTCAGTTTTGGCGTTGTAAATGCTCTGGAAATTGAATATATTGATGCGCCTTGATTCTTGAGCAAGTTTTGAAACATTTAATGCATTTATGTATTTTTTATGAATTTATCAAGCAATTCTAGAAAAATCGCAAATTTTACTTTTGCCTGCGAAAACCTCAAAAACACAAAAAAAATTTGAAAAAATTGCAAAAACAACACAAAACACATCAGGGTTTGTTTCAGAGAACCACCAGGGTTCTGACAGAATATATAAAGGTCTATTTTGCTGTCTTCGCTCATGATTCCCCAGAGGAACTAAATTTAGGCATTCTGCTTCTGTTCCTTTTGTTGTCTTTGTTTGATTGCATTCCACTGCAGGTGATTTGGAATCTGAAGTTTTGCTTAGAGATTGTCTAGAATTTTTTATCTGAATTGCAAGATGTTTTTCAAGGAAAATGGTACTGTTAAACCACGCAAGCAGAGAATTTTGTCTACTTTTCTTTTGTCTGGCAAGGATCTTGTCACAATTTGTAATTTGAACATTTTTAACATATTTGTAACAAGAAGGTTTAGAAACTTGTAGGTGGGCTTTTTTGTAAAAATTGTCCCACGGTTCCCTATTGCACCTATTTCCCCTACTTCCTCTCCCATATGCTTGGATACAAATATTAGTAAAATTATTTCTTTTTAATGCCAGCAAAGCTCTTCATGAAGGAGCTAGGAAAGAAATATTATTTTTCTGGGACAATGCCTTGGGTAGATCAACAGAATTGTTTTTGTCCAATAACCAAGATGCATTTTTTTCAAAGAATTCTATCTTGTATTACCTCAAAGAATTAGATGATACATCAAGTAAACAACACGATTACACAGAATTTCCTTCCCTGTAAAAACATGGAAAGCTAACACTTGAGGCTAGACCTCCATGGACAAGGATTCAAAATCTTCACTGAAAAATGCAAGTTTCACTTTGACAGTTGTATCCAAGTCGTGTATGAAAGATCTCAATTTTCCTACGCTGAGTGGGGAGGTCTCCTCCTGAAAAGTTACCTTACATCTTGTCTTTCTACAAGAAGCTAATGGCAGATTGTCATATGGTACATAATAAATTTCTGCAGCTATCCCTGGTCATCCAAATGTCCCCTAAACTCTTCATGCAACCTCCCACTCTTCCTCTTCTTCTTGCTTAAAGTCCTCCAATATTGACTGCACCACCATTTGGCATTAATTGTGATGTCTGGTATGTCATTTGATTATGCTGCCTTCCTTTCCCAGCTTATGTCTAGGTACTATTCTCTCTATGCCATCATAGCTAACTATAGTTTTAACACATTTTCTATTGGAGGCAGTACTCAATTCCTTCCCCCCCTGGGGTTTACCATTCTAACTCACCTTGTCCTCATGTATCTTTCCCAATAAATCATTGGTATGATGGGTGTAAATATATGCACCTAAGGCTTTCTTTTGTCCTCAGCCCACAACTCTCACTCAATATCTTCTACATGGAAAGACTATTATTAGCTTCTTCGATGAGAAAAATATGAGTTTCTTATGTCTAGGCAGCATGGGCTCTTTGATGCTCTTTGTCAATCTTTAAAGATATTTTAGTGTCGTAACTCGTATCCTTGTCTCCAAGAAAATGCTCATTTTGGACATTGACCCCCATGATGCTAATTTTGGATATTGATCCCCATGCATAAGTTCCTATGGTAGTTCTCTCTACGATATTCTGAATTAGCTTGTCATTTGAGTCCTCTCTCCTCTTCCTCATTTTTTAATCTGTCTAGGTGATGTTTGGAGGGATATTCAAGAGTGATATGTAAGCGAAGTAGGAGATGTTGAGGGGCTCCATGTAGACAAGATTTAGGAGATATTTCCTTACCGCTGACCACTTTTTAACACTTCAGGCTATTATTTAGGAGACTCGTTAGTAGTCTTGTAAAGTATTTTGTCATTTTGTAGACCTTAGAAAGGTTTTTGATACTATATAAAGCTATGCTCCACGGGGTTTTGCGGACGGGGAGTACCTGGTACGACAGGATGAGTTTTCGGTACGGGGGTACTTTTGTGTCATTTTTTAGGGGACGGCAGGGGACGACTGATAAAAAAATAGGGAATTTTTTAAAAATATACAGAAATTTCAAATGGTCATAGCATAACATTGATAAAGCATTCATTCTAGACATTTGTATAAGCTTAATACATATCATTAGTCTTGAATTGAGATTTCACATGAGAATTGACAAACAAATTAACAAAATTCAAATGCTTTTCATTATCAATGTGCACACATATCATATAAAAGTCTGATAATTATAACCAAAATGCCCAAAGGCTCCAAGTCTCAACTATGAAATGACATGCTAACCATAAAACTAAGAAAATATATCGCTGTCTAAGGTCCCTAATCAGCAAAAGGTAGGTCTAAATCAGCATCGCCCTCGCCATCAAAGCTTGAGTCTAAGTTAGTGTCAGTGTCCATGTCAATAGAAGGATCTGCCTCAACCAATGGAACCCCAACCAATCCCTCATGTGCATTCTCCTCAATCTGCATAGCATCTTTGGGAATAACATCCCAACGTAAGGCTGGAGTTTGACGATACTGACTAGTCTGGGGATCCTTCACTCGGTTGCTCTTCTTTTGCTCTCTTTCACTTCACAAGCCAAATGTAAAAATGAGTTGCTTTTTCTCATTTTAGGGCATATATAAGACATAAATTAGGTTAAGTGGCATGGGGCGTCCCTTGTGGGCTTACCCATGCCTTTTTTTCATTTTAAAAAACTTTAATTTTTTATAAAAATGTGTTTTTTTTGCTGCTGGGCCCCGGTATGGATGAGGGATGGCTGGGAAGTTTCAGGTACTTCTAGAAGTACCCTACGTCCCCTGCGTTTTGCCAAAAGTCCCCTGGAAGTACTAGGTACTTGGAGGGAAAAAGGGGACGGCTAGGGGACGTTTCCTGGCCGCCCCCGCATCCCCGTTTCGTACCCGGCACGGGAAACGACATAAAAACATAGGGGATGCTTCCCTGTGGAGCATAGTTATTTATCATACCTTGGTGCCTTCCAACCCAGATCCCAAATGGTAAAAGGCTAATTGTTTTGATCAAAAGAAAAGTACTCTTCATGTTTCTCTTGGACTGTTGAGTCTTTGAATAGGTCACCATGTAACTCACTTGGACTGATTTCTTCATAAGTCCTTTCCAAGGGCTTAGTTTGATGATCAAACCCATATTCACCCATGTCACCAACGTCATAGTGAAGCAAAAAATCTTCAATGTTAGCTGTTTTGAAAACTTCGTCCCTTTTTCCTTCAATGTAACCACCATCTATAGGTCTATTTCTGATCTCATCTTTAGTAATCATATGCATACCAAAAAGGTCTCCTTGATCACTTGTCATAATTTCTTCTTGTGAAAACTCTTGAGGAGTTTGGACAGCAACAAGAGGAAAACTATCCATCACCAAATCTTCAACACAAGGTGGTACAATCATGTTGGAATCATTACCAACATTATCACTTTGGCAATGGTCATAGGCTGATTCAAAGGCACTATCAGTATTTCCTTCTACTTGCTCTTCTTCAGCAAACTCATCCTATACAACAATACTACACTAATCTTTTGTGAAACCCTTAGCTTCAAGACCTTCATAGGTTGAATCCTTATTAGGACTCAAGACTATTGTTATGTTCTTTTCACCAAGCTGATCTTCATCAAGCTCACGATCATTCTGATGTGACATGTGCACCTTTCCATCCCGACTTTCAGACTTAGCAAAAATCTTTCTAATTCCCCATCTTATGCGAGGATCCCTCATTAGTGTGGTCAGTTCCTGCATCAACTCAAGTAAAGACTTCTCTGTAGTCATCTCTGTTCTCTTGCGCTCATAGAATGAATAGTGTTGATTTTCTTATGACCACACAGGATGGCAAGAAGAACTGGCTCTGTGTTTTTCACAGGATGGCAGGATCTTGGCTCTGATACCACTGTAAAGAACTGGACCAAATTTTTTTCAATTCTCTAATGAACAATTCAGCTCACACACACAGTCACCCGTTAAGGTTAGCTCCAAAACCAAAACGATGTGGAAGGTAACTCTAACCAAGAATGTGCCTAGGAGAGGCGAGCATATGGTCAGAGGATCTTGTGCATGCAGTATTGGAAGTAAACAATGCTGAAAGAACTCAACGCCAAGAATGTGCTTCCAAACCCAAGGTGGGCAAGGAGCTACCATATGGGGGAGGTATTGAAAGAGATGATGCAATGCTGAAAAGTAAACTCAACACCAAGCATGTGCACTCCAAACCCAAGGTGGGAATGGTGTTATCATATGGTGGAGATTTTATTGATGACAATGCAGTGCTTAAAGTAACTCAATCATCAAGCATGTGCACTCCAAGCTCGAGGCGAGCAAGGCGCTATCATATGATGATGAGGATCCAATGCAATACAAGAAAGACTGAGCTAGGGCCAGTCTCTTCCACAGCCGTGGGAATACAATGTAACTTAGCAAGAAATAGAAAGGGCTGAACAATACTACTGTAACAGCCTTACAATAACAAGAGCTGCCTGCCAAGAACACTGAATTAGTGATATATCAATGTTGCGATGAAGTTTAATGTTTCTCCAATACTCAATATGACTCCAGGACTCAAACCCAATTCCTAAAGCAAACTCTAACAATCTGGTATGACTGAACATAGGCTGAAAATGCATAACTAGCAACACTATAACTCACTAAAATGCTCATAACTCTCTCTAGACTTGTCCAAATGACATGAAATCTGATGCAAATGAACACTATGAAGATGGCAACCAGATTCTAATCAAGAAATGACTCTAAAAACTTGTAAATTTATTTTCTAAACATTTGCTAGGCAAAACAGAATGGTACGGCCTCCAAAAATGTTCTACCAACAAGATAAAATCAGATTCTTCATTAAAAATCACCAAACTTTGCACAATGGGGCGCCTAGGGCATAGAAATGGTTTTAGCCAATACCCAGAATGAATATATTTTTATTTTTTGACTTATGAGTAAAAACAACATGCAGCCATACTGAATCAGCAACTCCAGAACTTCATTAACATGCCAGAAACTGAACTACAAATGCACAATAACTACTACAATGCAAAATCTCACTACAAACCCACTCAACTACAAACTAACTCTCCACTAGTTGCTATCTTTCAAGCAAGAAGTCGAGCCCATGCTAGGAGGCATGCATTCCTCGAAGCAACCCTGTTACCATTTCGGCAGCATAACATTACTGAAGACATAAGATATCCAACTGAAGAGCAGAGGCTTCCTTTTATAAGCTTGAGAGGAATCTTCTAGAAACATCAAGAAGATGCCCCAATTTTCAAATTTGAATTAATCTCTTTTCCCTCCATGGATGGCGTCCCTTTTCCTCAAAGCAATATTTGACTTTTTATTAATTTAAAAAAAAATCATCTTTTCTCCCAAGTTGGCATCCCTTTTCCAAGCTTAATTTTGGCCTTTAGAAAAATATTAAAATAACCTCCCGATGAGGCATGCACCCTTGAGTCCCCCTTTTAAAACAACTTTAAGCGATAAAGCTAGGCCAAGGGGTCAACATTAAAACATAATATTAAAATATAATATTATTTAAATCAACTCAACTTATCTTTTCAGAAAATGCACCCAAGGCCAAAAGTCAAAATATCAACTGAACTGCCTGAAGAGGAAATCCTGTTGAATTGATGCCAAGTGGACTGCTGCCAAAAATAGAATTTACTAAAAATAGTAAATTCAGAAAGTTACTCAGATCAACATGCCTGCGATGCCATTGCGAAGCTTTTTGAAAACCCAGAAAGAATCCGCAATCCGCAATCCCAAACTCCAAGATGTAGCCATCATAACTTACTAAAAATAGTAAGTCTAGAAAGGCTGCCCGACACAGTTGCATGTCATACCTCTGCGAAGCTCTCTGAAAACCCAGAAGGAATCCAAAATCCAAACAACCAAACTCCAACATGCAAAACCTTGAATCTTCAAAAGAACCCACCAAGCAGTTGGAAACCCTAATTTTGGCTCTGACTAGTCGACAGCACACCGGGGATAGACCATCAACCACTGAAAAGTGTAGTGCTAAAAATGGGGACATTACATTACACTTGCCTTGTCCCTCATGCAGGGATAGATGATCATGATGATTTTTGTTTGTTTGGCTTGAACCTTAGTACAAGTGTGTGAAAGTGCTAGTCTCTAGCTTTGGTCTCCAACTCAATCTTCATTTGATTCGTGCTTCATTGAGGAGCCCCTCCTCACTTGGCTATTTGTGCTCACTGTATATGGTTTGGGGTTAATTTCTTTAGGTTCATCTCCTCTAGTCATGTATTTTCATTGGTTGAGTTACTTTTCCTCTCTCAATTTTACCCTTGTAGATTTCAAATGTTTCTAAATGTAATTTGAGTGCTATTGACTTACTATGATTATTAATATAATTTCTTTCTGTATTTACTATTTCTTCATAAGAATGCAAAGTAGATGCATATGTTTAGTCGGCACGCATATGTTTAGTCGGTGCACATATGTTAGCTATAGGTAGATGCATATGAGACAGACTTAAAACTAACAGGCTTACCGCTATATTTGGTGTAAGAAGAGACAACTTTTTCATTAGGTACATTGTTTCTTTCAGGTATAGTAATTTTGATTGAAACAAAAATATATTAACTATAACCTAATCAAATGAAACAGATGTATAATACTCAATTGTCATATAAGTTTACATGCCAATATGGACATTTTACTCAAAGAGATAATCTGGCCAACTTACGGATTGCTCTTTGAAGAATTGAATGAGAATTGGCAGTGGTACCGTACAAGTGAGGTATTGATTTATTATTCAAGTTGATCCTTGTCTTGAATGTATACCCAAGAGTAAAAGACACGTGACCTGTGTTTAGGGTTTCTAAATTTTGTTTGGTTAATAACTCTCTTTAATGCAAGTTTTAATTCATTGGGAAAACTTCTTTTTGTCAAAAATTCATATGTCACCTATTTTATACAATAGAATGCTCAATGCCTAGATGAACTTTCTCTTCCTACAGTTCTTACAAGTTTTTGTATACATTTTTTACATGGAACTTGTGGTCTAATCTTTGAAGATTTTTTAATTCATCACCCCCTTACCAAGTTTATGTTTATGTTTCTACTTTCTATCGATTTCATTTAGGCAGGAACTTAATGATTGAAAGCTCTTGAATGAGACTTACCCTAGAAGAGTTCTTATGACAGGTTGCTGATTTTGGACTACACAAGGACGCAGTATACCCTCCATCAGTAATTGGTGGAACATGTGGGTATGTAGATCCTGAGTATGTGAGGACAAACACCTTAACAGACAAAAGTGACATCTATAGCTTTGGGGTTTTGTTGTTTGAACTTATATCTGCGGTTGGACCACAACAAGGACTACTTGATTATGTGAAACATGTAAGATCATTACAATCCTTTCATTCCTCCAAAATAAAAATTGTATAAGCTTTGAGCACTTGTACATGTTTTCCACTGACTTTGGAACTATAGATCATTGAGGTTTAGTTAAAATGAGATGGATTTCTCTTTAGCATGTGTGATCCAAATTATAATTTCCCAAGAGAATTTTCAGTTGTTCTTTAAAAATAGAAATGTTAATATTGAGCTGACAATATATATATATATATATATATAAAATGTTTTAAGGAAAACTAACCTGTCTTTTAGAACAGTCATTAGAAGCTATATAAGTGTTGGCGTAGCAACTAACACCTCTGGAGTAGAAGTTGTTATGAACAGCTTATGTACACTACGCAATGAGTGCTCTTCAAATTATGGAGGGGAAGCTCCCTCATTGTGCTTTGACAAATATACTTGCAAAGGAAAATAAGCTAAAACTATGTCCTGTCTTTTTGTTTCAGCTGCTAGAGGCACAAGACTTTCTTGAAAGAACCTATACGTTGCAGCTGAGTTTTCTCTGGTTTTGCAAATCAACTAACTACAACTTAAATCTATCCAATCTCCTCAGGAAAACAGAGCAAGAGGAAACGGAGCAAGGTTTGACTATCGGACGATAAGCATGTTTAGACTCTCTACTTGAAGGCAAGGTGGCACAACTATCATCCCAATCTAAACAAGCTTATTGGGCACTACAGATTTAAGATTTCACTAAGACGATCTTATGGAACCCTGTGTGGCATAACACTCGATCGAAACAGCAAAGCCTTCACAAAACAGCCTTTATCTTTATAATCTCACGAAACCCTATGTGGCATAACCTTCGATTATATTGATAAAGATTCACAAAACAGATTTATCGCTGCAACTTCTCGAAACCCTATGTGGCATAACGATCGATCACAATGGTAAATTAACACAAAATAGCCTTATCACCTCAATCTCTTGGAACCCTATGTGGCATAACAATCGATTTCAATGATAAAGATATTCAAACAGATATATCTAAACTATGGAAAGAATTCAGCATTACAATCTTTCGAAACCCTATGTGGCATAACAATCAATTGCAATAGTGAAGACACATGAACAAATACCAAAAAGAGCAATATTGAGGGCAAGGTAGGCGCAGCATATATTTCTCTCTCAAGCAAAAGTTAATTACAAATGAGCAAAGCTCTTATTTATATACATCAAGGTGTAGGGAACCCTAAAATCACCTTGTGTTAACTACAGTCTCGCAAATGCATGCAAGATTAATTATTAAACCCTAATGAAGTAAACTATACAGTTAACTGGAAAACTACCATCAGTTAACCAAAACATCTAATCTAAAAATGGACAATTGTGCGAGCATGCACGTCCTTATTGAAAGCAAGTTAACTGGAAGACTACCATCAGTTAACGATAAAACCTAAAAGAAACTCCAAGTAAATAAAGCAAATCTCAGAATAGATATGCATGTGATGCCAACATCGAGTTAACTTGAAAGGGTAACACCAAGTTCAACTCGTGTGTGTAATGTCTATCCTGAGAGGGGGAAACTGAAGTTTACTGGTCGTGATCTCGAGCAATCAATCCCTCAACGAGATTGTTAATTGTATCACTATCTGGAGCTATGAGACTCTGACGGAGAATACTATGTCGATGCAACATATCCTCACCAGCTGTGATTTGAGACTGAAGTTCGCCCCTACTCCTCGTTGCCTCGTCGAACAATGTTGACAT
>VDFB02002325.1:0-18164 GCA_007258455.2 Sequoia sempervirens | reverse complement strand
GAGAGGGATGCCTTTAGACGGTGGGCACAGGAGGCTGAGGGTGTAGCGCAGAGATTGATGGGTACTGTGGAGAGTACATCCCTACGGGAGGCCATTGCAGAGGGATTTGAGGTAGCCAGAGAGGCAGAGTACTACAGAGTTTGATATGAGGAGCTATGCCCTCCTGAGCGGCGAGAGCCCTATCCCAGGTCACATAGCCAGATGAGGACCCGATCCCGGACATCGCCACATGGCAGAGAGGTTACCGGGCCTCAACAGGATCCTGATGCAGGGACCAGCGGCAGACCACCTCCTTCTGGACCAGCTCCGTCAGGGGCATCGACTAGTTAGCCATTTTTGGGGCTTGATTCATTATGTATACTGAGTTTTGATCATGTATGATGTATTGACCTTTTATGAGTTTCATTGGATATTTGGACATTTGTATTATTTTGATGAGTGATGATATGTAGTGGCGGTATTTCTGATGATGTTTATGTTCATGCATTTATGATATGATATGGATATGACATTTATGCATGTATGTTATGAGATGGATTTTGATATGCTTTTATTACATGTGCGGACTAATCCCTATGATGCAGGATGATCTATCGATTATGATGTGTATGCAATGATTTTGTGATGATGTATATATGTGAGATGGTAATTTCTTTTTGAATTTTCCATGTATGAAATGCATCGTGATATTGCAGAAGATGAATGTGGTATGAATGGTAATATGGTAAAATGATAACATGATATCAAATTATTGAATGTGTATGGAAATGCAACGGTAGATGATAATAAATGAATGATAAATAATAGATGAATGATGAAATGATAAATGATAAGATGATGAAATGATAAATGAATGATAATGAATGAAAAGATGAATGATAAATGAATGATAATGGATAATGAAACATTAATGGTTTAGATATGAAATGGTAAAAATGAATAATGAATGACAAATGATAATGAAAGGATAAATGATAAATGGAATGATGAAATGATATGAAATGAAATGAATTAAATGTCCAAATGTCCTCCACGAAAAGGTCAAAACTTAATAACAACCGTTTGAAAACCCTCATTCAGCCCTTCAAAATACGAATATGAATCCAATATGCAGATATATATAATGAGCTAATGAACATGCAACTATATGAAACTAACCAGTTTGTTGAGCCTATTATAAGCCTTCTTGAATCATCATAGAACATTTAAAATGTTGGAAGTATGTACAAGCATCAGAGGGGAAATCAGCGCCAATGATGACCAGAGTACAACTTTCATGGATTTTGATATAGCAAGCGAACACAAGCATCGAGGTATAATTGAACCGAGATGACCTGAGCATTTCTTGCATAAATAGACAAAGATTAACCACCGTTCTGATGCAAATGTGGAACTGTCATCAATGATATTTGCTTTGAGTGTCATGTCCTTTGACATATTTGCATCAGATTGGGCTGTTAACCTCAAGACAGCAGACAAAGAAAAATCATTCTCGTTCCTTGCTACTCTAGTGCAGTACATCATTGAGTATGCTCCCGAGTAATGATATCGAAAATCAAACAACTTTTAATCAAACATGTAATACTGTTAATGCCTACATTATTCAGATTATTTGGATCATCCAATAGACAAGTGACATGATAGCTTGCTGAAAAATGTGTCATGAGCGGATAACATTGACAAAGGAGTTTGTTGTTTTGTTGGCATGCTCGTATTGCGATGTCATGGTCTAGCTGTTTTAGTATGCTCTGAAAGTTAAGTGCCCCCAGTTGGGTTTTTGCCTTGTTGATTGACACAACTTGCGGAAAGGAATATGTACAAACGATCAAGCCATGGTAAGACGTTTTAACTCTCTAGGCAAATGACGGTAGGGTGGTGCGATTAATGACCTCAAGATGCGGAAAAAGAGATGTGGAAAAAGGAAAGCTTTTGAAAAGGTAAAGTGCAAAATAGGAACTAATAGATGGAGAGGTACAGATAGCGTCTGTTTGCCAGATTTTCACTATCTGTATTTATTGCATTTTTTTATTCTTTGATTTTTGATCTTTTGTCAATAGATCTACCGCTTGCTGCTTTCTCACCCTTAAGTGATCTCTTTGATTTTTTTATTTTGTTGTCAATAGACTGTCTGCTTTGCCGTGTTTTCACCTCTATGACATTCTTTTGATTTTGATTTTGATTTTTCTCATTAATAGGATCGGCCTCGCTTGGCTGTGTTTTCAATTCTATGACATTCTTCTTTTGATTTTTTTGTATTTTGTGTATGCTCTTGATTTTTTGGATTTGTTTCAGACTTTTCTGTTGTTTCTTTTGTATTTCTTCAAGACTTTTCTTGTTGATTTTTGTATTTCTTCGTGGACTTTTTCTACTGCTTTTGTATTTCTTCAGACTTTTTCTCAATATGGTATTTTTTCGTGACTTTTTCCTCGTCATTGTTTTTGTATTTCTTTAGGATCTTTTTCCTCACTTAAAATATACACTTTTAAGATGTATAATCGCTGATGGTTCATCCTAATAGGGTCTCCTTTTCCGGCGCTGATAACTTGTATGCTCCCTCATCCAGAGGACCGCACAACCACATAAGGGCTCTGTCCACCTAGTCTCAAACTTTCTCTCTCACCTTTGTTGATTGCACGGGTTCTCTTTTAGAACTAGATCACCCACCTTAAAGGTACGTGGCTTGACTTTGTGATTATAACTGCGAGCCATCATTTATTGATATGCTTTTAAGTGGTCTGCTGCTCTCTGTCTCTTTTCATCTAAAAGTTCTAACTCTTGGAGTCGGGAAACTCTGTAATCCTCATCTGTTATGAGACCTTTCAGTGATACTCTTAAGGAAGGTATTTCCACCTCTAAAGGTAGTATGGCTTATGCTCCATAGACGAGGGCAAAAGGTGTTGCTCCTATTGGCGTTCGGATACTAGTTCTGTAAGCCCACAAGGCGGGATTGAGTTGAACATGCCAATCCTTCCCTGAATCATTGACAATCTTCTTCAAAATCTTTAGTATGGTTTTGCTCTGGGAGGCCTGGGCCAATACTCCTTGGAGGATAGTAAGCAATATCCGTGTAAGGAATATGGAATCTTCACAAAGTTCATCAACATCCCGATTTGGATCGGTCGCACTATTGACTGTGAAGCAATGGCATTAGGAATACCATATCGCATAAATAAATGTAATTGAGAAATGAAGGATGACCGTTTTCCAAAGGACTAGAAAGAGGTAACGCCAATCCACGAAATATTTTGCTGTCAGATGATGAACTTATGCCCATTTGAAGAAGAAGGATGAATTTTGCCCACTAGATCTAACCCCCATTAAGAGAACGGCCAGGTGGGTGTAAACGAATGAAGTTCTTGTGCAGGAGCATGAATAAGATTCCCATGAATCTGACATTGTGAGCATGTTTTAGCAAAGGTAAATGATTCCCTTTCCATTTTAGGCCAGTAGTAACCCATTCTAATCAATTTTTTGGATAAGGTTAGTCCACTCGAATGAGTACCACAAATGCCCCCATGAACTTCCTGTAAAGCTTTGTCAGATTCGTCACGTTCAAGACATCGAAGTAAAGTACCATCAAGACCACGGCGATAAAGGGTATCAGCGATAAGGGTATATCGAGAGGATTGTCGGATAAAGTTACGTTTTTGGTTGCGGGATAAGTCAGGTGGTAATATATCGTCTTTTAGGTATGCATAAATCTTGCCATACCAGGGTGAATCGGATCCTACTAGGTGGCAGATAATTTGGCTTTCAGGTGTGTCATAGGCAGGTGTAAATAATTGTTCCACCAGAAATTCATAGCGAGTCTGTTTGTCTGGGAGTTGTATCAATGAGGCGATCATAGCCATAGCATCGGCTGCTTTGTTTTCAATCCTCAGAATTTGTGTGAATTGAATGTCCACAAAATACTTCTTGAAGTCATCAATCATCTTCTTATATGGTAACAACTTGTCATCTTTAGTCTGATAATCATCATTGATTTGATTAATGACTAATTGTGAGTCACCATAGACTTGTAGCTCGGTAATCCTCCATTCCAATGTTGTTTCTAATCCAGTGATCGCTATTTCCATATCTCGGCCATGCTATTGGTGCATGAAACATTTTAGCCTAGTGGTGGACCCAGGGAATGGTATGCCCCTCAGGTAAATCGCAAAGCGATGTCACTGTTTCGCCAGTGTTAACCATCAAAGTATAAGGACCATGTATCGCTTAAAGTCTACCGTAACACACGATCCAGTTCAATGTAAAGGGTGCCTTCGCTTTGGAGAGGAGCCCTCGGGCGAAGTTGATCCGCTGTATAACTTGTCCTTTGATTGCTTTACATCAATATAGTGGATGTCGCAAACCCACTCAAAATCATGATCCATTTTGATAACCTTCCTGTCAGTGATGCTTTACTTAGTAGATACTTGAGTGGATCAATTTTGGAAACAAGCTTAATTGTATGAGTTAGCATGTAATGTCAGAATTTCTGGGAAGCGAAGATGACTGCCAAACGATCCTTCTCAATGAAAGTGTAACTAAGCTCATGACTTGTCAATGTTCTGCTGATGTAGTAAATTGCCCGTTCTTTCCCTTCATGGTCTTCTTGTGCTAATAATGCTCCCAAAGATGTCTCGGTTGCAGCAATATACATAATCAATGGTTTGTCTGGATTTGGTGGTACAAGAACTGGTGGATTCATCAGGTACTGCTTGATTTGTTGAAATTCCATTTCACATTTATCATCCCATCTAAAAGGAACATTCTTATGTAAGAGATATGTGAATGGTAGACTTTTGTCAGCCAATTGTGCAATGAATCTGTGGATAGACTGGAGTCGCCCTTGTAAGGATCTCAACTGACTAATGTTCTTTGGGGGAGGAATCTCCATGATTGCACGAACTTTAGTAGGATCTACTTCAATTCCCTTTTCTGAAACAATATATCCTAATAGTTTTCCAGATGTGACCCCAAAAACACATTTCTTAGGGTTTAAGCGAACTTTGAATTTCTCCAATCTAGTGAATATTTTAGATAGTATCTCCAAGTGTCCTTCTCTGGTGTGTGATTTTTCCAATATGTCATCTACATAATCTTCCATGAATGTGTGCATCATGTTGTGAAAGATCGTAGTCATAGCTCTTTGATAAGTAGCTCCAGCATTTTTCAAGCCGAAGGCATGATATTCCAACAATATACACTCCCATGGACAAGTGAAAGTTGTTTTCTCTTGGTCTTCGGGTGTAATCTTGATTTGGTTGTAACTAGAGAAACCATCCATTAATGAATACATGGCATGGCCAGCTGTTAAATCAACTATAGTGTCAATGCTTGGAAGCGGAAAGTCATCCTTAGGGCAAGATTTGTTAAGATCTCTCAAGTCGCATACTCTACACGCTTGTCCGGCTTTACACCGGGTACAATATTATTAGAAATCCATTCAAAGATAGTCACAATTGATCTTATAAACCCTGCATCGAGGAGCTTCTTGAGTTCTTCTTTAACCAATAGTGCAATATGAGGATTCATCTTTCTGAGTTTTTGTTTTACTGGTTTGGCTCCTGATTTGATAGATAAATGATGCATAATAAGATCAGGATCAAGGCCAGGCATATCTGCATATGACCATGCAAAATTGACTTGATTTTTCTTGAGAAAATTCATGAACTCTGGGATTTCTTTAGCTGTGATAGATTCAGCTATCTGTAGGATCCTTGGATTATCTGCAGTTGTAATGTTGATTTCCTTTGTAGGCTCAGTCAAGATGGATGATCGCTCATGATAATGCTCTGGGAGAGTGTCAAGAGTCCCATCAGATGGTGCCTCAAAAAGATTTTCACCCTCTGATACGCTCTTTATTTTGTCTTTTGCTTGATCTAGTACTGCCAGATTCTGGTTTTCACCACTAGACCGTTTATCCTTATTTTCATTTTTGTAGCTAGGAGACTTGACACTCTCCTGATTACAGACTTTATACCGAAAATTTCTAGTGGAACAATTATTTACATCTTCAGCGGAAAGGAAGTTTATGATAGCTTCATCGTTTGGAAAAATAGGTATATCCATAGGTTCGGTAAGATCCCAGTCAATGAGATCAGGATGAATTAATGGTAGGACGTCGTCTGGTTGTGTAAAATTGGTGATGGTTAGGGTCAAGACAGAGTTATCGGTAGGATCCGTGGTATGAGATAGGTCAATGATGGGACTATTCTCCTGATAATCTTGTTCGTTAAAATCTGACTCAGTATCACTAGACTCATAGTTACTTTGTGGTTCAGATTCTTGTGGTTGGGATCCTGAACCTTCTCCTTTGATCAAAGCGGGTGTATATTTTTGTATGACATCTACCTCTTTGTCTCTCCAAAATTTGTTATCATGGATGGTATCCCATTCATATTCAGCAGAATCTGTGTCAGAGTTATTTTCAATGTAATTCAGGACTGATACCAAACATGTTTCATTCTTATCGGAACCTTTTTGCAGTGTACAAACATTACCTTGGGATTGTTTAGATTGGGTAGCTTCATAGCCTATTCCAGTTTTATCATATGCCGCAAGTCCTGGAAGATGGATAGGCGCAACTACGCCTTCTTTTCTCTTTCCAAGAGGACCATTATCATATCCCATCTTTTGCATGATAGAATATCCTTTCCCATATTGTTCTGTTGGTAAGGTGACGTTTAGAATTACGTCCTCTTCATCTTTATAGAGCCAATCTAGAATTGTTGTGTCCTCAGGATCTCCCATGGGAAATTTTTCTTTGATAAATTGTCCATTGAACTTGGTAGTGGGCTCTGTTAGTACCTGTGCTGATGTTGATGCTGCTGATATCTGTTGTGGTGTAATAGAAGGTTTCCCATGTGATCGAGGAGACGTAGGTAGATTAGCAAGATAAAGGGAATATTCCCCAACTCCACTTTCCTTGAACTGTAGTTTCTTGTCAAAACTTTTAGTTAACTGACTGATGTGTGTAGCATGTTGAGAAGAAGTATCAGCAAGTGCTTCTTGATTATTCAGAACCAAAGTATCTTGATGAGCTTTGACATTGGCACAAGTTTGGGCGTTTGAGTTATTAGCTGGTATAGTAATTTCCTGTCCATCATATGGAAACTTAAGACATTGGTGGTAAGTGGATGGAACAGCTTGCATCTCATGGATCCAAGGACGACCCAACAAGATATTGTATGCAAGATCTCGCTCTAAAACTTGGCAAAAGGTATTTTTGATAACAGGTCCCACTCTGATTGGTAGCATGATTAGACCTTTAGACGTTCTCTCCTCATCATCATAGGCTTTAATGGTAATCTTCCTTCTAGGATCAATGGAATCTTCGGCAAATCCTAATGCTTGAATCACCTTCAAAGTACATATGTTTAGACCAGCCCCTCCATCTATTAGAACATGTTTGACACGGAATTTGTGGATCATGACCTCTAAGTATAATGATGAATTGTGGGGATGAGTTAGGGAAACATCATCTTTGTCTGAGAATGAAAGGCATGTGGGAGAGGACAAATGTCCTACCATGGTTTGAAATCGATTCACATCCAAATCCGTAGATACAGTCGTTTCAACGAGGGTTTTATCCAAAATCTCCCTATGTGCAGGGGAAATCTTTAGAAGTTCGAAAATGGAGATTTGGGCTGGAGTTTTTCGAAGTTGGTTAACTAAGTTGTATTGGTGTTGAGGAGAGGTCTCATTGGATTTTGAGGAGGTACCTTTCAAAACAACCTTAGCTTGTGCTCTTGTTGTGACGTTTACTTGCCCATTGTCTACTTTCTCTTTGATTTTGATGACATTGACTCGCTCATCGTCCGTATAGAGGTGACGGATTACATTATCATCAATTTGGTTCACAGTTTTGTCAGAAGATTCTCCCTTTTGATAATTTGGTAGAGGATTTCAAAATGCTTGGTGATCTTCGTTGGATTTTTGTTGTCCTTCTACTGTGATAATACCCTTGTCAATGAGATCTTGAATAGTGTGTTTCAAACCTTGACAGCTGTTTGTATGATGACCTCTGCACCTATGGTAATCGCAAAAATAAGCTTCGTTCCATGATGGAGGTTTTACATTAGGTTCATAATTGCGTTGTGGGGGTAACATAAGGACGTTCTTTGCCATGACCTCTTTAAAAGCCGATTCTAAGGATTGTCCTAGTGGAGTAAAATCTCTTCTATTGGAGAAGAATGGAAAGCATTGTGGTTTCGTGCTTGAGGTATTCCCTGTAGTGTTGTTGTTGTTGTTGTTCCAGTGGTTTTGGTTGTTGGTAGTCCCTTGATTGTAGTTCGTTGGAGGGGGATGATTGTTTCCTTGATTTGCGACTGAATTGACATGGTTGTAATTATTGTTACGAGGAGTGTTCAAGATAAATGGCTTAGTCGTGACATGATTTGCATCTACAACTCCATCATTTACAACATTCTTGTTGCGGGTCCAAAACTTGGACTTGTCCTGATTGTTGTAATGGTTAGATGAGGCAAGACTGTCCCTATCAAGTTTTATGGTCCCTCTTTTGACCAAAGCACTTTCGATGGTGAGGGAATCTTCAATCAGTTTCTCAAAGGAAGGTGGACAATGCAGATTTAAACGATAACTCATTTCTGAGTTGAGGCTATTGATGAAAGTAACCATTTTCTCCTTTTCAGGGACATGACGGGGGTACCTAGAAAACATTCTCCTCCATCTTTGAAGAAAGGTAGTGAAAGATTCCCCAGGTTTTTGCATAACTTTGCAAAGATCAATCATGGTGATCTGATGTTGAACGTTGTAGGAGTATTGTTTTATGAATAAATTCATCAGTTCTTCAAATGTTTGAATAGGAGGTGTAATCTTAGATAACCATTCCATAGAGTTGACTCCAAGGCTTCGAGGAAATAATCGCAATAAATATGTATCTTCATGGGAAAATTCCAATGTCATGTTTCGAAAGTCTCTAATATGGTCAACTGGGTCTGATTTTCCATTATAACGATCAAATCTGGGGATTTCACAGTGTTTAGGAAATGGAATCATGTTGAGACTTCTATCAAAAGGGTAAGGACATATGTCATCCAAAGTGTACTGCTTGGTTGTGGTTCCTCCTTCTAACTCTTTGATTTTTTTCTGTATCTCTCTAAACTCTTTTTTTAAGGAGGCATATTCAGGTGGGGATGGCTCTTCCTCGGTGGTTTTTAATTTCTCAGTATCAAAGTCTTTAGGCAATTTAGCTCCTTGATCTGCTAGAAAAAGAAAGTATTTCTCTTTGTCACGTTGTATAATCTTTTCAAGGGCTTTAAGAAACTTGGGATTTTGTTCTGCCTCTCTAAGTTCAAGTTCGTCATCTTGTTCATCATCACTACCTATAGGAGTTTTGTTCATGTTTTTGCTCTTAAGTATTGAACTCTCCTCTCCGTCAGCCATATTGTTGTTACTGAAAAGGGGATTGCGACTTACACTAAAAAGAGGACTACCTCGTTCACCCTCTTTTTGAGGTGTTTCTCCTACTTTGTTGTGTTGAGATCTCGTAAAAATAGGCATATGTAAGAAATCCTTGAATATGGTCACTGAAGGATCTGATTGGGACGCATTGAATATTCAATTGAAGGTTGTGGTATGTTCTCAAACTCAAGAGGTTGATTCAAATTATGACGTTGAGATAACGCTAATCTTTGATAATAAGCTTGGGTAGCCAACGGTTCTACAGCATAATCGTCGGTGAATCTTCTAATGTAGTCTTGGTATCTATGGAGGAATGTGCGATAATGGAGCAAGACGTCTTGACTCTTATACAGGAATTTTCTGCGATCTAAAGTCTTCTTGTAACTGAAATTTGTTTTGGGCTTCTTGATCCTATTGAAAACTGATTTCTTGGTGAACTTGGTTGATTTCCACTTTCTTAACATGGGAGTAAAATTTTAGAAAGTCAGGTCGGTGACAAAAACCTAAAAGCGCTACTCTGTTTCTCAAATGCGCTACAGAAATAGTCAAATGCGCTGCAGAGAATATCATATGCGCAGAAATAGAGAACAAATGCACAGAAAAAAATCCTAAATGTGCCGAAACAGAACACATATGCGCTAGAATAGAGCTTAAATGCGCTGGAGTTTTCCCCTAGGTGTGCTAAAGCAGTTTATTTCTAGGACAGTTTTGACCAGTTTTTAGCTGAAATTTGTCATGTTCGTTTTTGGATGATCCATTATCTGAATTAATGTTTGGAAAGCACAGCAAACAGTCTGATTTAAGTTGATTCGTAACCAAGCACATAATAAGACAAGCACAACCTAGGTTAGGCCAGGACAATATCCGCTAGACTCCACATGGGTTTCCCCAACCGCATATCAGTAGCGTGTGAATCCAGAAGCTTGGCTGCACGGGCTCCCCCTTACAGTGCACTCTCTTCTCAGGCCAACCAAGCTTCCAACCCCCATGAAACTCCCATGGCGAGCTGATCACCTCTACTATTGACTGCGAAAGTGTGGAAGGCTTTACACCGACCGGTGCTGGACTAGCAAATAGAAGGTTTTTGGCTTTCTAAACAATGGTATTTAGTTCGGGCCCCCCGTTCGAGTGGCCATACATGGGGCAAGAGATTAATCACCATTAAGGTGGCACTCCAGCCTGAAGAGGTTAAGCTCAACAGGGTTTATGGGAGTACAACTCCGTCCGTATGACACATCCAAGACAAGCAACCTTTTAGGTTTTCCTTAAGATTTACATTTATATAATGCAAGTAGCTGGCCCAGCTCCGCTAAGCTAGCTTGAGTCATTCCTTTAAGGTGAGCATTTCTTCCTTAAGGCGCCTCCAATTTCTAGAGTCAATAACCTGCTTTGCACCTGGACGCATGTTTTAAGGGGAGAGGATACTTCGAATATCAAAGGTACACAGGAAAAGTGGGTCTCAGTCTCTTTCCATCACCTAGTTTGCACAGGCAGAGCATAATCACCTACCACCTTCAAGCATACTAATAAGAGTAGATGATTCATTTTATTATGTGCACCAAAATCAAATGTGATTTAATCTAGGTGAAGATGTTACTTCACAACAGACATGGGGTTTGTTTTAACTGCATGATAAAAGATGTGGTGGCTACCCTAGGTTGATTCATTTTAAGCCCAACATAAAATAAAAGAAATTCTATCTGCGGAAGGCATCAGACTCAGAATCTCTGTTACAGTTCCAGATGTGAAGCTCTGTCTCCCGAATGCGCAGAAACAGAGACTAGAAGCGCAACTCTGTTACATAAATGCGCTAAAACAGAAACCAAATGTGCAATTCTGCTACCCAGATGCGCGAAAACAGAGACTATATGCGCTATTCTAAATGCAGAGATTTTTTTTAATTTTCTGATACAATTTTAAATGCGCTAAAGAAAATCCTAAATGCGCTAACTAAATGTCTATATGCGCTGCGGAAAGTGACGAATGCGCCACTCTGTTTCCCAGATGCGCCGCAGAAATGACCAGATGCGCCAAAACAGAGCCCAGATGCGCCGAAGTACCTGCAAATAAAAATTTCCCGAATCTTCCGAAACGCACTGCCGAATGCCAGAAAACCTGTAAGCAAACCTGCAAGAAAACCTGCAAGAAAGAAGTCTAAAATCGGGGCATAGGCCCCACGGTGGGCGCCATTTAATGTGTGTATGAAAATCGAGTGTAAGAATTAAAATCAGTTCAAACACACCAATAGAACATTATAACAAAAACAAAACTATAAAAGGAGTAGAAATGTGCAAACTCAGTATCATGTTCCTGTTGTCGTCCTATCGTCCTCTATCTTTAGTGTTTTTGTAGATTCCAGCATTGTGTTCTCAGATTAAGGGCTAGGCTCAACAAACTGTCTTCCTAAAGAACGAGATTTTGCTATGATATGAATGCATGATTAAGCTATGATAATGATTTTAGCTAAGAAACTTGAAATAAGCAAGATGCTATGATAAATGAATACTAAATGAATTAAATGCATAAACTCTACTTAATTGCCTATTTTCCTATTATCAATGTTTGGATTCACACAAGTATTTATAGGGCTTTCTGACTGATTCTGATTGGCTGTCTCGATTGACGATTGTGATAATTCCTGACAGATCAAACGGTTGAAGAAAGATGAAACTGAAGGATAAGATAGAAGAACCCTAGAAACATATTTTTCTATTTTATTATGAAAGAGGAAAAAGAAGAGAAGATAAGAATAAAAGAAAGATTAAAAGCTGATAAATAATTAATTAAAAAAATCAATTATTTATTTGTGGAGCACATTCAGCTTTTCTCAATTAAATAAAATATTTAATTAAGCTTTTAAAAGCAGAAGAAAACTTGTGGTGAGAAAAGAGCTTTAATCAGTTTTATTGAAAAAAAGCAGAATATCTCATAATTAAATAAAATATTTAATTATGATATGAGAAGATTGCACAATTAGGTTAAAATACCTAATTTTGAATTTAGAAAGAAATCATAAGATATTTTTAATTAAATAAGATCTATTTAATTAAATCACTTTTATGAAATTAATTAAATGAAACATTTAATTAATTAGAAGAAGAATTAAAATAGAAGAAAGGGGAAATATTTAAACTTAAATTAAATCAAAAGATTTAATTTAAATTCAAACAGTGATAATTAATTTAAATAAATAGAATGTATTTATTTAATTAATTAAGTGGACGTATGAAAATAATTAAATAAAGTAAATTTATTTAATTATAAAGGAAGAATAAATGAATGAACAATATAATTAAATTAATTAAATTTAATCATATGTAGAGGATTTAGGAAGAAATTAATTAAATAATAAATATTTAATTAATTGCCAGGATTATAGACATGACCATTTTTATTGATCTGTGAGTATTGGTGTTGCAGGTGGGCTATGTTGATTTCACTAGAGGGAAATAAATATTTTTCAGCCTGCAGATTTGCTTTCAGCTATTCGAATAATATAGTTGAGTATGAAGCATTGGTGCATGGCCTCGAATGGGCCCGCAAATGAGGTATTAAATTCTTGCAAGTTTATGGTGATTCATAACTAATTGTAAATTAGATCAGAAATTTAAATGCTGCCAAGAATGATTTGATTAAGAAATATAAGCATCGTGTATGGGATTTGATGGAAGATTTTGATGCTTTTAATATTGTTTTGATTCCTAGAAATGACAATAAGCATGCTGATAGGCTCACTGCCATAGGAGTCCAGTTTGATATTCCCAATGAAATTTATAAAGTAGAGGCACGTCAATATCTAAAAATAGTGGTCATACCTTCTATATCTGACAATAATGTGAGCTGGCAGGTTTTTGATAGTGATAAGCAAATTGTAAATTTCTTAATTGCTGAAGTTGAGTTTGCAGATGGAAACCTGCAAAAATGGCAGCAGCAATATGATGACCAAATTGTGCAGTTGAAGACCAACAAGTTCCCAAAAGGATTGGTGACCTTGGAATCTATTTTCAATTTAGATGACCAAGTGCATAAAGACGAGTGCAGCCTGACTGTTAAAGAAGAACATTATGCAGCGATTGAAATCTTAAAAGGCAAGCTTCTCAAGCTGGGAAAGGTATGTGATAAAGAGGAACAGCGAGCATTTATTCTGTTATGTCAAAAATTTAGTCATGTTTTTGATTGGGAGTACAAGGATTTTAGAGGTTTTAACCTAGAACTAGCCCAACATACTATTGAATTAGAGCCTGGTGCAAAACTAGTAAGGCAAAAACATAGACCTGTTAAGGCCAAATTAGAACACCTTATGAAGGCTGAACTGAATAAATTAGTTGAGAGTGGTATTATTTTTCCTATCAAACACACCTCTTGGGTGTCAAATTTAGTGCCAGTTAGGAAGAAAAGTGGGGAAATCAGATTATGTGTCGATTTGAAAGATTTAAATAAGGCTTCATTAAAAGACCACTACCCACTCCCTTCCATGGAGCAAATTCTGCAGGAAGTTTCTAGTTCTGACAGATTTTATTTGCTAGATGGTTACTCAGGTTACAACTAGATTCTGGTTAAGCAAGAAGATCAATTCAAAACATCATTTACTGCCAAGTGGGGTACAATGGCCTACAAGAAGATGCCTTTTGGCTTATCCAATGCTAAAGAAACTTTTCATTGAGCGATGGATATGGCCTTTCATAGCCTTATGAACAAGTTCATTCTGGTATACTTAGATGATATTATAGTTTTTTACAGAAATGCTAATGAACATCTTGATCATTTAGAGCAGATTTTTTAGAGATGCAGAGAGTTTAGAGTTTCTCTCAACCCGAAGAAGTGTATATTTTTAGTGCACAAAGGCAAATTACTTGGACATATTGTTTCAAAGCAAGGTATTTCTATAGATGCTGAAAGAGTCTCCACAATTCTTGAATTGTCATTACCAGCACACAAGAAAGGCTTGTAAAGCTTTCTTGGAAGAATAAATTTCATGAGGAGGTTCATATAGAATATTGTAGCTTTGCTGCAACCTCTCACTTCTATGCTTAAAAAGAATATGCCTTTCAGTTGGACCAAGGAAGGTAAGAGGAGCTTTGAGTAGATTAAGGAAGCTCTTGCGACTACTCTACTCTCATTAATCCAAATTTTGATAAGGACTTTATCCTGTATGCCTTTGGAGGAGTAAATATAGTTTCAGCTATGTTATGCCAGCAAAATGATGAAGGCTTGGAGCAGCCTATAGCATTTTTCAACTAGGTATTACATGATTATGAGGTAAAATATTCTTTTGTCGAGAAGCATGTTTTTGTTGTTGTAAGAAGTTTAAAAAAGTTCAGGCATATGTTGTCCAATAGCAAGATCCATTTTCCGGTAGCTCATTCAACTATTAAGGATTTCTTACTTAACAAAGATATTAATGATAAGCATGCTGGTTGGATTACCAAAGTTATGGAATTTGACGTTGAGATAAAGGTAACCAAGCTCGTTAGAGGCAAGGGTTTGTGTGAATAGATTGTTGGGAATGAAGACAACTTAAAAGGAGCTAAAAATATGGATACATTGCTAAATGATGATGTTGCAGGTGATGTTCCAATGTCTCCTACTACCTCGTTGCAACAAATGATGCATTATTTGTAAACTAGTGAGTGCCCTGAAGGTCTAGACAGAGCAAAAAGAAGGTATTATAGATTACAAGCCATTCCTTATGCAATTATTGATGGCATTCTTTATAGGAGAGATTTCCAAGGCATTTTATTAAGATGCATTCAACCTGATCAAGTTGACAATCTTTTACCAATGTTTCATGATGGACCTTCAGGATGTCATTTTGTCGCAAGAACAATAGCCTTGAAAATTATGCTGGCTGGTTATTGGGTCAGTGCACAAAGTTGAGTCTACGAAATGTGGAATTTTTGCCTTAACCAAAAAATTGAAATCAGCATTGAGGAAACGGGATCTCGATTTTAATAAATGAGATCTTGATTTTTAAAAATCGGGATCCCGTTATGGTTCAGGATCCTGAGCCTGAGACGGAACGGGATCCCGCTTTTTAAAAATTGGGATCTCGTTTCCTATCGGATTCTGAACTGATGGAAAAGGCACGGGATCTCGATTCTGATGAAATGGGATCCCAATTACTAAAAAACGGGATCTCGATTTCTATAAATCGGGATCCCATTTTATACTGCTATTTATTTTTATTTTTAAAAATATTTCACTGCACAACGGACGAGACCCCGAGTAGTGGCGATAGTGACCCCCACAATCAACTACAGGTACCCCCCTACATGCCCTTTTTTTGCATTTTTTAATTTTGAATTGAAATTTTGAAGAAAATAAATGAATTTAGCATGTTTTTTTTTAATTTATTTTACGTTTTAAGCATTTTTTTAAACTATTATAGTAGAAATGAATAATTGTAAAAATAGATGAAAAAATACAATGAAACCTGAAGGTTTTTTAATAAAAATGAAAAAATAACCTTGAATTGTGTTTTAGAAACAAAATTTAACATTTGAAACCTAAATTGTTCGATTAAACCCAAAAAAATTGAATTTGAAAACCCTAATTGATACAAAACAAAAAAAATTGCATTTCAAAACCCTAGAAATCAAAATGAAATAAAAACATTGCATTTACAAATCCAAATCACACTTTTTGAAACCCTGAATTCAAATCAAATGAAAAAAACTAAATTTGAAAACCCTAGTTTGAATTGAAATGAAAAATTGAATTAAAAACCCTAATTGTTTAAAATTGAAACCCTAAATTGAATTGGAACAAAGAAACTATTAAAACCCTAAATTGGAATCGAACAAATCATTTTTATTTTGAAAACTATACCTTCAAGCTCAAAAAATTCATTTGCATTGCTTAAATGTTTTAAATTTTATTTGCTTTGTATGGAAAAAATGATATATATTAAACTTTAGTTTCAATGCTAAATTATAATTAGATTAGAAATCAATATGTTAAAGAATAGTTAAAATTCATAAAGTTTATCTTGATGTTTGTTTACAAATTTAGTTAGCAAATTCATAAATTTAAGTGTGTACAATCGATTCCAATTGACACTAACTTGCAAGTCTAAATTATGCCAAGGGCCACACAAACTTCACCCTAAGTTTGCTAAACCCTAGATCCTAAACTATAAAATCTAAACCCTCAACACTAAAGCATTTGAAATTTTTGAACCCTAGACCCTAATCTTTCATTGGACATACCTAAAATTATTTAGGTTCAATGTCAAGAATGGATCTATTTGGTAGATTTATGAAAACTATTTTGAATATCTAGAATGCCATAAAAGTATAATTATAGCAATTCCAATTTGAAACACTTGGGTACATATATATCATATGAAATTTAAATCTAGGAAGGTGTCTATTATATAGGAGAGTTGATAATACATGGAAAGAGGTTTGTATGGGAATATATGTATTAAGAAAATCATACCACATGACCTCTATAGGATTTTTAAGATGTGATCCTAGATAATAATCCACCCATCCTCAATCATAATGGATTCTTTAGCAATTAAGAGAGATTCAATAACCATAAAATTACTTATATTTTGATACTATATAGATTTATGGGGAAGGATAGAAATGCATCAATAAGGGGACCAAGATGGAACCATTTAACACCTACAAGGTACACCTATTACATGGGAAAGGGAGGAGGTACATGATGATAGTTTGGAGGAACTACATGCTATTATTACAATTTAGAGATAGGAGGATGATTCATATAATAAATATAATTAAATATTTTATATTATTTAATTTATTACATTTAATAATCTTATTAAATGCAATATAAATATTTAATTTTACAAAATATAATATAAGATTACACCAAGAATAGGTAATGTTGCTAAATTTACTTGGGGTTTCAATGAGGATTAGGCTTAAGATTCAATTAGATTTGTAGTAAATAGTTAGGTTACAATTAGGAATATATAATAAATATTAATATAACTATAATACAAATATAAATTAATTTAAATATAATATAATATAGGAATACATTTAAGATTAGGTAAAGGTTATAATTTAATTAAGTTTCAATTAGGTTTGCAATTCAATTAGGATATGGTTAGGGGTGGGGATCATTTAGCATTCTATTATTGTTAGAGTATGGGTTGCATTTAAGATTATTGTTATTTTTGTGATATGTATAAATTGATTCATTTTTAACATGATACTTTTTTTATTAGAGGGGTAAACACTTTTGACCCAGAGCTAGATGGAACCAATGAGGCTATAGTATGACTAAATTTGGACCTCACTAGACATCTAGATCCCCTTAAGCCATCCTATCACCTTAAATTGTAAATCAATTTTAAGGGCTCCTAATATGACAAATTTCTTAAAGGGATCAAAGAAGTTCTTAAAATTTGGTGTTGCCTATGCAAACTAAATTTAAATAAATAGCCAAGATCGCAGAAGATTATAATATGAATGAGATTTCATGATCTAGGTTATCAACATTGAAACAAGAGTAGATCTCAATCAACTATTCCACAAGAAAATGTTCTTCAATTAACTCTGTAAGTTCATTAAATATTCCAAGGGCAATTCAAAATTTAATTCTAAGTTTTGTAAACCCCAAACCCCAACTCTAAAATCTAAAACCCTAAACACACTAAACTATCTATTTGTTCCTTAGTTAGTTTTAATGAAATTTGGTTGCATTTTGGGAAACTTCACCAAATTTTATTCACGTGAGCCATGTCATTTTCTCCTAGGACCTCACTAGACGTAGAACTC
>VDFB02002323.1:27581-69763 GCA_007258455.2 Sequoia sempervirens | reverse complement strand
AAGAATAGAAAACTTTGGCTCAGTCAGGAAGTAAGTATGTCAAATTTATTCCTAGAGATTTAGTATGGTGATTGCAAGCAGCTAGTTGTTCCAGTTATGCAGGGAATGAAGCTATCTATTGAGGATTGTCCAAAATCTCCTACTGAGATGGAAGACATGACTAGTGTGCCATATGCTAGTGCGGTTGGTAGCCTTATGTATGCAATGTTCTGTACAAGGCTAGACATTTCCCAAGTAGTGGGAGTACTTAGTCCGTTTATGGCTAATCCTAGAAGGACACATTGGAATGCTGTGAAGAGATTGTTTAGATATCTGAAGGGCACTTCAAACTATGCTTTGTGTTACCATGGTAACTTGGTTGAATCACAGAGGACTCTCAGTATTTGAGGTTATGTGGATTTTGATTGGGCAGGGGATATTGACAGCAGGAGATCCACTAGTGGATATATTTTCATGATGAATGGTGGTGTAGTGAGTTGGATGAGCAAGCGGCAAGCTGTAGTCACTTTGTCCACTATAGAGGTAGAATACATGGCAACTACACATGCCTATAAAGAAGCAATCTATTTAAAATGTTTGTGTTCTAACATTGGTTTTGATGCAGGAAAAATTACTATTTACTATGACAGTCAGAGTGCTATATGTTTGGAAAAAAATCCTACTTTCCATGCCAGAATGAAACATATAGATGTACAGTATCATTTTGTATGGGATATGGTGGAGGATGGGAAGGTCTCTTTGGAGAAAGTGGATACTCTGGAGAATGTTGCATATGCATTGACGAAGCCTGTGAGCATAGACAAATACAGGTGGTGTGCCAGTTCGATGGGCCTCTTGGCCCATGAATTTTAGTAGTTTTATTATGCTATGGAGTTGTCAGTAAGGTCTTCATCAAGTGGGAGATTGTTGGAATATTTGCCTCAATCCATATTGATATGTAACTCCTTGAAGGAAAAGTCGGTGTGACATTATTGATGTCTGGCCGACTAACTGTTCTGAATCCTTTGAAATGTTCCAAGTCACTGAGACAAGGTTGGTGTCTTGCCGAATGAACTATCGCTATGACAAGAAGCATTCGCTGTGACCTTTTGTCGAATGGAGACCTCTCGCTGACAATATGTTCTCATTGGGCTTCGGGGAGACTCGCAATGACTGATGTCTTCGGGGTGACTTGATTGCTTGGTATGAAGTCCCAACGACAATGGAAGGTCCACCGACGGGGATACACTTGGGGTCTTCACGGTGACTCAAAGACTTCAGTATGAAGTCTTGGCGACCAATGGAGAGTCTCACCAATAGTCTTCAATATGACATGTTCGCTCAGTGAAAGGTCTTGGTGAAGGTCAAATGTTTTGCTGACTCGGTAAGACATGAGTGCTCAGTGTGAGGTCTCAGCAAAAGACAAAAGTCTTGCCGACTCAGTAAGACTTGGTTGCTCAATGTGAGGTCTCGGTGAAAGAAAAAAGTCTTGCCAACTCGGTAGGACATGTTTTCTTGGAGTGAAGTCTTGGCGAAAGATGAATGTCTTTCTGACTGTCAGGTGCTTCGATGAAACTTGAGGAGACTCGACGAAACCTCTTGGCAAACGAAAAAGTATTGCCGATGGAAAATTTAAAATTGATGTGACTTGTGAACATCGATATGAGTCTTGCTAATGAAAAATATTTTGCCGATAGAAATACGATGGATGTTGGTGGTGTCGGTATGACTCATGGTGTTCACTATGTCATCTTGCCGACTAGTGGAAACTACACCGATATCAAATGCTGGCTGTGTTGGCATCGAGGGGACATGGTTAGTGTCTCACCAACATTCCAACACAGGTTGAATGCCTTTGACCAAATTGACCATCCTATGTGGAGCCTCATGGACCAATCAGAGGAAGCGAATTTCAAATGGATGGCAGTTATATTTTTGCAACAGTTGTGATGCTGGAGCTGAACTGAATGCAGGGAAAAATCAATGCTCAAGAGGAAACTTTCTACAATGGGGCAATCACGGATAAGGATGAATAAAAGACAAAAATTAGAATGTGATAAGATAAAAGGAGATCAATTTTGAGAATGATGATCGGATTTTTGAGAGCATTTCTAAAAGAGATTGAACAATGAATGAAGCTATTGAGAACTAATACTAGAGAGTTGTATCTCTGCATTGTATGTAATTGTTTGTTACTATAATACAAAGAGATTCAACTTGGTGTGGTGGGTTTTTTCCCAAAAGGGTTTCCCACGTAAATCTGTTGTTCATTGTCTTTGAGTATCTTCTATATTTCTGTAAATCTTTCATGTGTGTCTTAATTGGATTGTAATTTGAAAATTAAAAGTACTGTCTACATTCTTTCCTATGGTTTTGACGTTAGGAAAGTTGCTTCCACACCTCTGCTTTCCTTACAAAATATTCATTCAATAAGTCATACATTTTAAAGAGTTTATCCACTTGTTTGTTCACCCATTTTATTATAGAAGGTGTTGAGGTCTCCATGTATACTACAATAGACTTCTCATATGTGTCATGTCTAGGAAAAGAGGGGTCTTTAGGGCTGCTTAACAATATTTCTATGTATCTCTTTGCCTCTTTCTCATCAATTTCATATCCTAGAGGTTCAATCCATATGGTTATAGGTTCTACCACCTCTATTATGCATTCATTAGTGGAGACAAGAAAGGTTATGTCATTTTCATACTTCTCCACTAAACTCTTAGGAATTATTTCTCACATACATGTTCCTTTGAAATATAGAGAAAAATATAGTCAATACATTAGCCTATGCATTGTAATCTCCAATGTTGTACAAATAGTCAAAAGTTTGGTGTACAATTGGTCTACTTCTATCCCATGTAATTTTCTTGCTTCCAAGTAACTCTCTCATAAAGTAGATAAGTAAGCAAACAATCAACATTCCATACTTGAAATCATATTTCTTTGTTTTGGTCTGAACCAAGTTCTCTAGAAGTTGGTACCGAAACAACTCACACAAATCATAATCCTTCCCATTTACCACCATGTCAAGAGAAACATTTATTACAATTGCATATACTGAGTTTTCTTTGTTTTAGAAACAAATTTTTAGACAAATCATGATAGATACATACTTTACTATAGGATTAATGGTTGATTTAGTTGTTAGTGCTCTCTTTTCAAATGTGACACCAGTTAGTTGTATAACCACATCATTCTTAATAGACTTCAACACAGGTATAGGTCTAGTATCACATAATCCCTTCACAAAATTAATTGCATCCTTTGAAATTAATCCAAGAATATCATTCCACATGAATTTTTCATGCATTCTACTCAAGGCTATCTTCAAATGCTTTGCATCCAAATTACTGCTAAAGTTGGGAGACCAGTTCCAAATGTCTATCTTCTTTCGCGCTAGGTTTTCATATTTTGGTTTCACCAAAAAATTATCTCTAATTAACTCTTTAGACCATAAATCCTTGAGCACCTAATGATCATATTCTTCCAATTTTCAACATAAATAGATTCTTATGTCTTCAGTGGGAAAAACCTTTATTGGGATCTTCAAAAATGCACCTTTGGGGTCATTCTCAAACATTTTCCATGAAAACCTCTTGAACTTCAATCTAGGTCTTTCATTAATCTCTGCTATAGTTAGTGTAGCCATAACCTCAATTCTACCTTCAAATGTTTGTATAACCACTTCTAATACAAACCCACAAAGAAAAGATAGCAATAAGTACCTTTTTTGCAATTCAAAAGGAACTAGGGTTTGAACCAATTTTCTTCAAATCTCCTTCAATCACTCCTCAATTCACTCTGCTTCCTTTCAAATGTGCAAGAGTGAAAAAATAAACTAGATAATTTGCTTTATACCTCATCGATCTACCCTAAATTTGCATTTAATGCCTCAAATTCCTAAAAGCTAGCAAGCACATCATTTGAAGTACTATAAACCCTAAAAGTCTCTATAATAACTCAGATTTGCATATTTTCTACCGAAGTTTATTCTAAAAGCTTAAGCATACCATTCTTCACCATATATATTTGTGTCATTGATTGACACCTCATGATTCTAGGGGCTTGTTATATTTTCCTATTACTACTCCCCCTAAGCTTGTCATGGGATTAGTTTTAAGAAGAAATATCTACACCAAATGTATGTACATATGCATTTGATTCATGCTTGTTCTCAGGCTCATCCTTTTTCTTCCAAATATTCTCTATTTCCTTCTTGACTTCAATAGGATCAACTTTCTTCACTACGTTATTCCTCTATTCTGGATTATTCTTCTTTCCATTCTTGCTTCTGCATAATATTGAAATGTGTCTAGGCTTGTTGCAATTGTAGCACAACATTTTCTAATCAAACTGTCTTCTATTCATTCTTGATCTGCACTAGTTATCCTTATGTCCAAATACATTGCATGTATAACAATAGCCATTGAAAGATTGAAACATTCTACCAATATTGAATCTATTCAAAATCTGACTTCTACACTTAGTAGCTCTATGTCCAAATTTCTTGCATGCAAAACATTGCCTAGAAAAGGATTCAACATTCTGATTCATTCTACTTCTACATTCTACAGTCTTATGCCCAAATTTATTGCATGAAAAACAAATACCATTGAAATATAGGTACCTTTGAGCATTTGGTTATCTAATAGGAGGTCTTTCAGTATAGCTTCTTTGGTTCTTGAACTATCTATTGTTTCCTTGAGTCTACTTTTAAATGTCGACCTTGTTAGATATCTAATTTATCTTTGGACTTCATCCTTCTTCAACTCCCAAACCACTTTTATTCTTAAAATGTTTTTGAATTACAATTAATTCATCAATCATTGTGGTACTTGTTTTGAATTTATCCTCATGAGCTCTTGCTTTCTCTAGATCAGATCTTAGGGTTTCCACTTCTTGTTCAAGCTTTGTGCATTCATCATCCTTGCTTTGTATTCTAGCATTCAGGCAATCCTCAATTCTCTTCTTTTCTTCCATTTGCACTTTTATTCTGGTAATGTCTTCATTTTCCTTCTTCAGCTGTTCATTAAATTATCTATGTATTTCTTTCAATTTCTTGATTTTTTCTCCTAGATTTTTGATGCATTTAGTTTCTTCTCCTAGGATTTCCTTCAAAATTTTATTCTCACTTTCAACTTTTCCAAGATCTTCTTTGTCAATCATGCAGTCATCTTCTTCATGTTCAATTGTAGGAATTTCTTTCAAAGGAATACGATACCTTTTATCAGTCATGTGTTCAAACTCCAATATATTCCTCAAGCTGTTAGAATTTTCAAAAGGAAGTAGGCTTTGATACAAATTGTTGAACACCTAAAATATTGAGAGGGGGGTGAATCAGTATTCTATTAAGCCATTTAGTCATAATCCAACCAATTATCAAAACATATTTAATTGTAGCAATGAATGAGTACATGAAGAATTTCACAACACAACATAACACATGAACACCAAGATTTTTATTTGGAAAACCCAAGGAGGGAAGAACCATAGTGAGGATTAACTCACAATATATTATAACCAGTTATAAGACATTATAGGGCTCACTGCCGGGAATCACTGTCCTTAAAAGGATCACAGGTTGAAAATAGATACAAGACAAAAATAGCCACACCATCAAAGTGTGAACTGATACAAAATGCACCTTCCTTGTGTTGAATTTAGTTCCAATGAACTTTCAAATATAGGATATTGCTCTACTCAGTAGTCGCTCAACATACACAGTAATTTTTTACCATATTTTGATTTCACAAATTCTTGAGTCCATACAATATCATATTTTTGATGTAATAGCATCTAGGGTGTAAGAGCAATCTTGCATCACCTGAAAAAAAGTTGTTTCTTTTCATTAAGGGCTAAATTCAGAAGGGTTACTATTTTTAGTAAGTTTGCATTTATGCATGGTTGGACACAAAATCTTACACAGAACTCCAAAATGGCAAATTGAATCCAATGGAAAAGAAATCACTTCAACACCATTTGTCATTTAAGAGATTAAAATTTCAATTTATGAAAATCTTATTAAAATCTTTGAAGTCAATTTTGAGGCACTTTGAGGCTCCAAATGGACCTGAAAAATTGGCACAAAAATGAAAGTGGTTTGATGTCAATTAGGGGAGGTCCTCACTACAACCAACACAATTTCAACCAATACAACAACTTATTAAGTCACCAATCCTTCAAATTCTCTCTATCACAACAATCCTTCACTATTCCTTGTAGCAGTCCATCTTGACTAAATAGGGTATATCTTTTAGAGAAGGTCCTCTCAGACCAGAACCAACACCTTTTTAAAAAACCATTAGGGCACACAACAACATATCACAAGCCCTCATTTGGTTACTTTTGAACAACTTCAAAACCTAGTTTCTATGCCGACTAGACCCCAAATTAGGTTTATTTTACAAAGAGACTTGTCTCCAAACTCCTCCTAAACCTTTGGAATCACTTGGGAAGCATTCCACAGGTGACAAAACCTAATATTTCACAATTTCCATTAGGAGAATTGGTCTCCAACACACCAATCCACAAGACCCTCCTTTTAGGCAATAAACATTGGGTTTTATTGAAAAAAACACTTCCATGCCTTCTTTAATCTTGCCACCACTTCAAAAAGCTCCAAATACCTCTTCACATACTCAAACATTCAACAAATAGTGCTTCCCTAACCAATTTCACTCATTTCCATACTCTAACCAAACAATTTCACAAGGAAAAATCAATTTTCACTTCTAGGGCATCATGCACTCATAGACCTTCCTAGCATTCATTCCTACCAATTTCTACCCATTCCACTAACATAAAGTTCCTACAAAAGGTGGAATGGGTCCATTTTCAAATTTAAAACAACAAAAACCTTATGACTAGTTTAAATAGGCATATTTTAGTGAAAACCTCCTAACTTTCACAAATTTCAATGAAACTCCACCAAAATTGAAGGTTTAGAAAGTAAATTCACCCTATTATAACTTCCAAATCAAATCATAGCAAGATAGGGCCTGTACGAGCTGTAAAAATCTCTAAAAATTCATTGTACAGAAAGAAATTTATAGAATTTAAGGAAAACAGTGATTTTATTTATCAATATCTTCTATAAAATTCACAACCAACCCATACAAAGAGTATTCAATAACTTTTATACCTTTTACATACTTACCAACTTCTAAAACTACCACAAATGACCATTCAAATCCATGTGACCATTGAACTTCTAAATCTACCTTTACAACTTTTTGCAAGTTTACATAAATGACAACTTTTGCATTTTTAGCAATATTTGCAACTTAGACTCACTATTCACCTAATAAGACTCAAACATGACTCATTACATCACACCTTGGCCTATATGCCTTATTGAACACAAAAAGACTCAAATTCCTGAAGCCTACTGATCAACATCCTTGATTGACAACATTTAACCAATGGTGCTCTTTCAACCATGGTTGGCCTTTAGGCCCTACTTTCAAGCACAACATCACTCGAGACCTTTCTAAAAAGGTATTTTAATAGGAAATATGACGGTCGCAAAAAAATTTATGACCTCACAAAGTTGTACTACCAAAATAAATAAAATTTCAAAATATCTTCTTGAGGAAGTTACACTTTCCAGAAGATTCTAGGGCAGTTACACCTTCCAAATAAAGGATGTGAAAGGGAGCTATAGAGAGGATGCCAAATCAGTGTAGATGGTGGCTCCGATTTTCATATTTGCAAGTTTATGTAATCAGAAAGCCCATGTGATGAAAAATATAATTTAGTAATTTTATTTTTCATTTCAATGATAATAGAAAATATTTGCTTCCTTCTTTCATTTTGTTTGTGCTATTATCTATTGTATTTGTGAGTTTTAGATTGTAAGGGGAGTACCCTTCATCAATTTCACACACACCATACTACCTTTTTTCCACACCCTTATGCAATAGAAGACTATTCCACATATATACCCTATTGCATATGCATACATCAATTAGGTCGGCCTAATTAGATGTAACCCTATTTCAATTCAAAAACACTTTTTTGGCTTCATACATGGAGAAAAACTTCTTCATGCTAAAAATAAATGCAAAATTTTGAATTATGGTCAACACAGATATAAAATAGATCCCTTTAACATGTGCAATACATATTAATCTTCATAGCAAAACTGCAAGCATTAGGTCAGCCAAAGATTAGACTCAACCACAAAATAAGCCAATCCATCCAACATCGATCATCTATCTAATCAAATAAGAAATTGACATCTGTAATATGTGTAGTGCTAACACCTATAAATCATTTCCAAAAATTGGAGAGTCTAAAACCAAACATTGGAGGAATGCAGACCAGATAACTCTTACTAACTTGTATTGTATAAGCTAAAATACAATTTGTCAAACTTCTGTCACTTGTAAGTTTCATCCAGATTGACCAAAATTGTTGAAATCTTGAGCATAGATGTATTTGGTAGTCCCAAACAACATACCATAACCACATAAGCTTATTTTAAAACATGAGTGAATCCAAACCAAGTTACTGAATCAAGATGGCACAATAAACTACTTTACCAGATCAATCAACACTATCAACAAACATTGTTGACATCAATGATAACATGTCAAAGGGTCCCTTCTTCATTCTTTCAACTAACTCACACTTCCTTTTTTATCCTACAATGCATACTCTTTACAAACTCAGTGATAGATAAACCACATAGAATATAATTTCTTACCTTGGAATTATTTTCACAAGCCTTCTTTCCAACCTAATCTCTTTGAGGACTATGAAAAATTCCATAACCATTTACAACTGATTCCCAAACCTCAAACCCTAAGGCCATCAAATATGCTTCCATCCTTACACTCCAAAAATCATAATTGGATCTATCAAATTGTACCGTAGAAAAAAGGCATCTTGCTTGATTTGGAGAATAATTGATGATAAATTGGATTTAATAAGGCCTTGATTTGGTGTTGTGAGGTGTTTTTCACATCCACACTAGGTCTTGGACCCTTTCAAATGCATTTATCAATGTCTTGTAAAGGTGTTGTAAAGTGTTGTAAAATAATTTCACGCCTCTGTAGACTTAATGAATCCATTTTACCTTAATTCAACATTATAAAATGTATTTAAATGCATCTTCACATTAATCTAGAAGGCTTCTGAAGTAAATTTAACCTTAGTCTAGTGTTGTAATGTGTCTTACACATTCATATTGGATGTTGTGCCTTTCTATGTTGTGTGGACCTCATTTTAATGTTGTAAAGTGTATTTAATTACACTTTCACATTGAATTTAGTGTCCCAAGCCCTAATTGACCTTTACATCATGATTAATAGGCCCCTATTACCCCATATTATGCATCCCGAGGAATAAATTGATCAAATACCCGACAAAGTCATCATACAAACCTTATTTCCTTACTTCCTAGCATCCTAGCTGTCAAATGGACCCTCTAGGACTAATTTTCCATTTGTGGCGAATGAGTCCCTGTTAGTGTAGGTTTTTTAATATTATTTTTCCTACACATTATTAAGCATACCTTAGGTTATAGGAGATGTGGTTCATGTGAGGACATGTGGCATAATCCATCAATTACATGTGTTGCTCCCACTCACACTTGGGTGGTTGAGTTTCACACCCTCTTTTGGCCTTATATGCCACCTCACAAAACCACTCATTTGTCTCTTTCTGAGTAGGTTATGCCACCTATTTGGCATTTTCCAAGTAGGCGTAACTCCCACCTAATTTGGTTATTTGGGAGTTATTACCCCTCTTGGAATTATTTTCCCATATTGTGCTATATAATCAGCACTCACCTCTCCCTCCTATCTAGTTCAGATCTAGCTCCTATCTAGTCTAGATGAGTTCATATTAACTCAATCAATTCAAGGGAGAGTTGAGGCATATTGTATCATTTAGTGTGTGATATAACATAATTTTGTTATTGCACTATATTCCTGCATTCTATATCTTGTTGCTCTCATGTGGAAAGTTTATCTTGGTTTTGTAGGTGATCCTGGGTGCTCAAGTTCATCAACAACTCTTACAGTCCCTACCAGGTGGGATTGATTCACCCAAGGTGGAAAATGAGTCCCATTTGGGCCATTTTTGACTTTTGAGCGAGAAATTTTGGAATTTGAGTTTTGTTTTTCTTCATGTCAGCCTTGGGGATCCAATTTATGGGAAAATAAGATGAATTTCCTATAAAATCAAGTCTCTAAACCCTAATTTACATCTCTCAACTCATTCAAACATCTCTCATCATTCATTCATCATTTATCTTCTCCTTCAAGTCAAGCAAGTTAGGGTTTTTACATTCTAAGTCATCAAGATAGCTTCCAAAGACATTCAAGGGAAGATTTTTCATGTTTTTCTAAAAAAATTCAAAATATATCATCATGATAAGGTAATAACTCCATTATTTCATGCTTCATTATATTCTTTCATCATTTTGGTTTAATTACCTACAAAGGGGTTTGACCAAGGCAAACCCCCATGCTCTAACATTCAATATTTTTCTCTCTTGTCTTGTGTGTTTGTAGATTTGGGCATCTTGGAGGCTTGGAAACAATTGAAGATGAAGTTGCAAAGTTTTTCAAGTCATCTTTTCATTGGATAAGGAAAAACATCAACAAAAAGTCACCTTTAGGCCCAAATTTGACAGTTTCAAAACTAGACACTTGAAGAAGCAGGAAGTGTAGACCGAAGGCTCTTGTTTCCACCTTTGAATCTTTAGAAATTCAAAAGTGGACTCATTCGCCATGAGTGGTGAATAAGTCCCACTTCCAGGTTTGTTTTTGGTTTTCTGCATTTTTGGATACCCATTTGTCTGAAATGAATGCCAAAATAATTTCCCATAACTGGGACTAATTGCCCAGAATGGAAAATGGGTCCCACCAGGCCTAAAAATAAAGATCAACAGTATTTTAAAGTCCATTTCAAGTCTCCAACAAGTCTGCAGTTGCACTTCTTCAGTTTCATTCATTTCTGTTGTAGTTTACCTTTATTTCTAGGTGTTTTTGCATTACACAATGTTTTTTCAAACATTCTTCATTCTCTTAGTTTTCATTCATTAATCAATCAACTTCATCAGTTTATTGCACTTAGATCATTTCATTTAGGCATATTTCCTTATACATACATTAATTTGAGTGAACCACTTCAATTTTAGAGTTCTATTTCTCTCCTTTTAGGTGAAAAACCCTAAGAGTGCAAGAGAAGTACATAGAACACAAAAAAAATTGATGGTTCATTTTGGTGAACCTTCTTTTAGAATACTTTCTTTTATGATTTAGAGTCCATTATCATCCTAGAAATAGCTTGCATGCATTAGATTTTGCATTGTTTTACATTCTAGGGTTTCATAAACTTGCATTAATGAAAAGGTCATTTAGCTTGAATTTTTGCATATAATTTCCTTTAAAATATCTGAAATTCGACATCTCCATCTTAGGTTTGCATCTTATAACATCAAACACAAAAAAAAATCAAAATTTCTAATTTTTTTGAAAAAATCCTTACTAGGACTCATTCATCATGCTGGACGAATCAATCCCTGTTCAAATTTTTAATTGACTGTTACAACATAAAAAACCCATTTTTGTGCCTCCTCATCCTCCTAGTACCATATACTACAGGTCTGGAAAGTTTCTGGAACATTTTTTTATGCATTTCGGTCAAAAACATCATTTTAGACTAATCATTCTTCAAATCACTTCAATTGAAAACATCCTTACATTTGAAAATGCTTACATTTCTAAAAAAATTCATAACATCAATCAAATTACTTTTCACTTTTGCTTACACAATATTTCTATTCATAAAACTTTGCATAAGTTTGATAAAAGTGCTTTTCATTCTTGCATATACATTGTTTACATTCTTAAGGTGTTGCATACATTGGATAAAAGTGTTTTTTATCTTTGCATAGACATTGTTCATATTGTTGAAACATTGCATGAAATGGTTACATGTGCTTTTCATTCTTATTCAAACAATGCTAGTACCTTACATATTTAGACATGTTAAGAAACATTTCATATCCCCTCCCTATGAAGTGTTTTAGTGAAAGAGACTACAACTTGGGCCATTCCTAACGATCATACTTGCTCTTCTCATAATATCTCTCCTCTTGGTGATGAATATATTTTGGTAGAAGAATCAATTAATGAGAGTTTTGAGAATCTTAGTTGTTTCTCTCCTTTTACCTCTCTTAGTGGACAAAACATTCACAACCAACCTAACATAACCAAAAGTAATCATGACAATAACATTTTTCCTCCTAGTTGTGAAGAAGATACTTTGTTGTTAGAAAACACAATCGATGATGATCATGAGAATCTTATTTTTCCCCCTTCACCTAAAAAAACCCTTCTTGGGAAAGACAATTCAATCATTGATCATTCTCCTACTTGTGATGACATCCTTTTAGAAGAACCAACCTTAGAATGTCAAGACATTTCAGTTTGTAGTTCTCCTCTTCCTAGGAAGGATATCATGATGCAAGACAAGAATAATAATAATGATATAGACTCTCACTTCATAAGGGATGTTAAAATTATTCAACCTCAACTCATCCTTTACCCCCCTTCGCATAAACCTCCAACTCAAAACAAACCTGAACTCATCCTCTACCCACCTCAGAACAATGTTTCATAGCAACTGAGTCATAATATCGTTGCTCATACATATAACACTTGAAATAATCCAAAACTGCCAAAACCAATCCCAACACCCTTACCTTAATCCTATCCCATCTAAACCTATCTTTCTAGGTCTTCCTCGTGGAAAGGAGTACAATCTTGTTGAACAACTAAAGAATACTCCTGCTAAAATCTCATTATGGGACCTTATTCAAGCCTCCCCTCACTATCACAACATGATCCAATCAGCCTTGCAACAAGCTCCTGTCCCTTCTAATACACAACCAAATGATATAGCATCCATGATTCAATCCATAAATGCTATCATTGTTTTCCACCAAAGTGAGCTTCCTCCTTTGGAGGTGAAAAAAATGAAGCTTTTATGATTATCACTCAATACAAACGAAAAGGGATTAAGGGAACTCTTGTGGATACTAGTTCCACTCTCCATGTATGTGGAGTGAACCTTCTCAATAGACTTGGTGTTGATAAATCAAACATTCAACCCAATCCTTTATCCGTAAGGGGATTTGACAATATAAGGAAACAACCGCTTGGTGTGAACACATTACCTATTACAGTTGGAGTGGCCACATTGGAAACACAAATCCATGTTATGCCTAATGATCTTTCATATAACCTTCTCTTAGGCAGACCATGGATTCATGCAATGAATGGTGTGCTTTCTACTCTTCATAAAAAAATGAAATACATCTACAACAACAAAGTGTACACACTTGAAGCTGACCCTCATCCAAAAAATTGTTTAAACATTGAGAAAAACACAGAGAATACCTTGAACACATTAACACCAACCACACAAGTGGACCCCGTCCAAAATCTTGAAATAGTTTCAAAACTCTTACATGATGATTGGGGTTCCTTATACTTCACACCCACCTCCTTCGCAGAATAATAGATCATACACAAAGAATCTAGCAAGGGAAGAGAAACCACCATTTTGTTAACACAAAACTCAAACAACCCTTCACAAGCATCCACCTCAACCACTTTAGAACAACAAAAATCAAGTTACACAACAACCTTTGATGAACTTAATCATGAAAAACCACCAACTTCAAAAGCAATGAAAAAACTTTATGGACATGGTTATGAACTTATGAAACAACTTGGATATAGTGGAAAAGGATGTGGTGCTCAAGAACAAGGTATCCACAACCCTATAGAGCCTAACACACAACAAATGACTCATGGTATTGGTTATTGTCCCTTGATCGAGATCAACAAGCCTTCAATCAACATCAAAAATCTCACACAACATACTCCTAAATCAACCTTAACAATCATCCACCCTAAACTCATTGAAACTAGTGGTCTTGAAAATATTCCTTTACAAAACATGAAACAAACAAATAAACCTTCGCTTAATGTCAATGTCATCTCACAAAACATTCATGATTTGAATCCATTAGATTTTATAGCCTCCTATAATGGAGAGAGAACAAAATCTCACAATCTAAATTGTCTTCCATAGATATGACAACTAATACTAAGCAAGGGGTATCTTTGTCACAAACAACATGACCACATTCTACCATCAATCAAGAGGGTGTCTTGTTGAGAATCCTCCAAGATCACTTGATATCTCTTCCCCTATAACTCGAAAGAAATGTTATTACAAGACTTCATTTTGTGCATATCATAGAGTTCATGGTCATTCCACCAATGAATGTAAGGCTCTGAGTAGTAAAATCTAACATCTTAACGAGTTTGGTATGCTTACCTATGTGGGGGCACCTAATTCCTCTAATTGATACCAATTTTCACTCTACCATTCTTTTCCTCAATCATTTCGGCTCACCCTTGTTCTACACTAAGTGGGGGCAAGGGGTTAGATAACCTTGTCTTCGTATGTCACTTGACGTTGCCTCCTTTGGCTACTCATTAACCTTTCATGAACATATAAGATCAAGCTTGAGATGTGGACGATGTGCCTTAAGGTGGATTGCATATGACATACTTCCCTTTTTCATGACGTAGCTTATCAGAAACATATGACTTGGAATAGGGCTTTCTGAGTAAGCTCTCATGTCCTCTTCTTCTACTTTAAAGCAGTTGCTCATAGTAATGGTGTTTGCAACTACTTTAAAGTGGGGGCATACATCACCACTCACATTTCATTGTGTGATTTTCTTTTTCTTGTGATTTCCTCTCTTGGACACATTTGGCACAATGTTCCCCAAGATGAGACCTTGTACTTGTCCTCTCTTGGAAACAAGATGAGACTGTTTGCACTTATCCTCTCTTGGAGACATTAATAATAATGTTCCCTAAGATGAGACCTTGCATGAATTAAGAAAAATACCTTTGAACATTCCTTACACCATTTTGCATTTATAATGTCTATGAGTGTCAAGCATATGAAGTTTTGCTTACTTCATAGAACTCAAAAATCATTTTCCTTTGTGGCACCTTATTAAAGTTATCAGGAGGTATAACTTTGGTATGGTTGAGTGGGAAGCCCATTTTGAGGCATGAATTTCCCCATAGCCACCTATGTGTTTGTGAGTACATACCAACCAAGCATATGTTTCTCACCTTTTGGGATTTCTCACCCAACAGATAGCCAAGAGTTCCATCACCCTAGAGTGAGTATGCATTTTCCATTTTTTGGAAAAATAGCCTAGATCTAATCCACAACTAGCTAGACAAATGATTGAAGCTTGATCCACCTTTTCATTTTCATCTTTCTCTTCTTCCTAGTTCTTTCCATTGCATGATTATGTATCTTGATGGTTTGACTTACGATCTTGGATCCTAGGGGCTTGACCCTTCTTGATCTTTGTCATTCTTTTCCATCTGCATCTGTACACTCGGATATCTCTTGAATGTCTACTTTAGTGTGAGTTTGAAGCAAGTTCATCCTCACACTAAAGTGGGAGCTAAATGTACTATAGAAAAAAGGAAACTTGCTTGATTTGGAGAATAATTTATGATAAATTAGAATTAATAAGGCCTTGATTTGGTGTTGTGAGGTGTTTTTCACATCCACACTAGGTCTTGGACCCTTTCAAATGCATTTATCAATGTCTTGTAAGGGTGTTGTAAAGTTTTGTAAAAGAATTTCATGCCTCTCTAGATGTAATGAATCCATTTTCCCTTAATTCAACATTATAAAATGCATTTAAATGCATCTTCACATCAATCTAGAAGGCTTGTGAACTAAATTTAACCTTAGTCTAGTGTTGTAATGTGTCTTACACATTCATATTGGATGTTGTGCCTTTCTAGGTTGTGTTGACCTCATTTTAATGTTGTAAAGTGTATTTAATCATACTTTCACATTGAATTCTATGTCCCAAGCCCTAATTGACCTTTACATCATCATTAATAGGCCCTTATTACCCCTTATTGTGCATCCCGAGGCATAAATTGATCAAATACCTGACAAAGTCATCATACAAACCTTATTTCCTTACTTCCTAGCATCCTAGCTATCAAATGGACCCCTCTAAGACTAATTCACCATATGTGGAAAATGAGTCCCTTCCAGGTGGGACTGATTCGCCCAAGGTGGCGAATGAGTCCCATTTGGGCCATTTTTTACTTTTGAGCGATAAATTTTGGAATTTAAGTTTTATTTTTCTTCATGTAGGCCTTGGGGATCCAATTTAAGAGAAAATAAGGTGAATTCCCTATAAAATCAAGTCTCTAAACCCTAATTTACATCTCTCAACTCATTCACACATCTCTCATCATTCATTCATCATTTATCTTCTTCTTCAAGTCAAGCAAGTTAGGGTTTTTACATTCTAAGTCATCAAGATAGCTTCCAAAGACAGTCAAGGGAAGATTCTTCATGTTTTTCTGAAAAAAATCAAGATAAGGTAATAACTCCATTATTGCATGCTTCATTATATTCTTTCAACATTTTGGTTTAATTACCTACAAAGGGGTTTGACCAAGGCAAACCCCCATGCCCTAACATTCAAAATTTTTCTCTCTTGTCTTGTGTGTTTGCAGATTTGGGCATCTTGGAGGCTTGGAAATCATTGAATATCAAGTTACAAAGTTTTTCAAGTCATCTCTTCATTGGATAAGAGAAAACATCAACAAAAAGTCACCTTCAGGCTCAAATTTGACAGTTTCAGAACCAGACACTTGGAGAAGTAGAAAGTGTAGACCAAAGGCTCTTGTTTCCACCTTTGAATCTTCAAAAATTCAAAAGTGGACTCATTCACCATGAGTGGTGAATGAGTCCCACTTCCAGGCCTGTTTTTGGTTTTCTACATTTTTGGATACCCATTTGTCCGAAACAAGCTCCAGAATAGTTTCCTAGAACTGGGACTAATTCACCCAGAATGGAAAATAGGTCCTACCAAGCCTAAAAATTAGGATCAACATCATTTTAAAATCCATTTCAAGTCTCTAGCAACTCTATAGGTGCACTTCTTCAGTTTCATTCATTTATGTTGTAGTTTACCTTTATTTCTAGGTGTTTTTGCATTACACAATGTGTTTTCAAACATTCTTCATTCTCTTATTTTCCATTCATTAATCAATCAAATTCATTATTTTATTGCACTTATATCATTGAATTTAGTCATATTTCCCTCATACATATATTAATTTGAGTGAACCACTTCAATTCTAGAGTTCTATCTCTCTCCTTTTAGGTGAAAAACCCTAAGAGTGTAAGAGAAGTACATAGAACACAACAAAAATTGATGGTTCACAAATAGTGGTGCCTTATTTGAAGACATACCTTTTTGAGAAACTGAGTGTGACATCCTAGATCTACCTCAAGTTGTTAAACTTCTTCCAATGAACCTTGCTCTTATACAAATTGAAGAGCACACAATATACTGAGAGGGGGGGTGAACTAGTATATCCAAATTTCAACTTGATTTAAAATTAAAAACATGAATCCAAAAAGTTCAAAGTAGCAATCACTTATCTATTTAGTGTTTCCTAATCATGTTTTCAAAATCATTTTGGGTTTAAAAATCAAGGTCTAGTATATCATTTTACTCCCCTTTTGTGACTCAAATTATTCTTGTAGTGCATACAAATTGTATCTTTTCAGATTTTGATACTTCTTTCCATCATCAATTTCTTTAAATATCTATAAAATTAGTATTGAATTACTATCTTATTTATGAGTAGTATAAGCATCAAGTCTTACCATAGTGGTAAATTTGAATATAATAATAGGGTCATTACATGTAGTATTATAGAAGGGTTCAAAAGCTAGGCATTGAGCCTACTTCAAATCACACAAATTGAAAGCATAATGTTTGATAAATGCTCTATAAAGGAGGGTGTATAATAGAAAGTTTATATCAAATCTCCTAGGAATGACAAGAGTATTTTAAGAATTTTTTATTTAGTGTTTTCCAAGAATATTTGCAAAATCTTTGTAAGGTTTAAAAAATTTAGGTCAAGTATATAATTTTAGTCCTTTATGACTAAAATTAATCATGTAGTGCATGTAAAGTGTGTCTTTTTCGATTTTGATATTTTTTTTATCATTGATTTTTGTAAATGTATATGGAATGAAAATTGAATTACTATATTATTTATGAGTAGTATAACCATCAAGTCTTTCTATAGTGTTAAATTTTAAGATAATAATAGTATCATTATATGTAGTATTAGAGAAAGGTTCGGAGGTTACACATTGAGCCTACTACAAATAACACAAATTGAAATAATAATGTTTTAAAATCACTTTGTAAAGGAGAGTGTATAATATAAAGTACATTTTGAATCTCTTGAGAATGATAGGAGCATTATTAGACTTGTTTATTTAGTGTTTCCTAAGCATATTTTAAAACTCATTGCAGGTTTAAAAAAATCAAGACCTATTATAGAATTTTACTCCCTTGTTTATGACTAGAATTAGTAATGTAGTGCATGTAAAGAATATCTTTTTATATTTTGATACTTCTTTCATTAATTGATTTTTTTAAATGTTTATGCAATCAACATTGAATTGTACTATCTTATTTATGAGTATTCTAACCATAAATTATTGCTATCTATTTATCTTGTTACTTTATGTTTATACTTGATTTATTATTTAAATTAAGCTCATTTAATTCTTTATTGATAGAATTAATATTTCTTACACTTTATTGTGTTTTTATTATTATGGTTTCTATGCTAAAATGGTTTAATTATTCCTCATGTGTCATATAATTGTATTCTTTATCATATCTGTGAAGGGCCTTTGATAAGTTGTATAAGGAAGTAGAATGGAGAGAGAAGACTCATTCTTGATATAGAAATATGCTAATTGAAATTCCTTATTATTGCTAAATGTGTAAGATTATTAAGTGAAATGTTTAAAGAATGGTGAAACATGTTGCACTTATGTGGATCTTTAGTTATGGATAAATTTTATGGTTGGTATGTATGATATTCTTTGATGATAGTAAATGATGTAAAATTAACTTAATATATAAGCTAAAATATTAATATATGTCTATCCAGTCTTAAACAGATGCCTATTTAAAATATTGAGTGGATTGTATCTTGATTTTAATAATCGTTGGGTGATTACTTAGTTTACCAATTATAATTATCTCAATCATAATTCTATTTATGTTAATGTTCTAACCTTGAAATAAGAAGTGTGATGTATTTTTAGAAACAAAGATAATATCATCAAGAACAAAAAAGAGCATTTGAAGTGTAACAAAAAAAATAGGGTGCCCCACATTTGAGGAGATGGAGCATGAGGATAGGGTCCCTATTTCAGAATTGTTTCATTCAAGGAAACCCTAGAGATCTCAATTTAATGATAGAATGAGAGAAAATTATGCTTTATGGTTTGTATGATGTCTAGGCTAAGTGCAATTATAGATTTCAAATGAAATTCAATGATGAAAGATGCAAAAATGCAACCTATATGGAATTTCACTAATGTAATATTTAGAAACCCTAGATGTAAATCAACTAATGCAAAAAAAATCCTAATGCAAAGTTAATGTAATCTAGATCTAGGAATATTATGCACTAAAAATTAGAAAAGAGGTGTTCACATTGGGTTCACCAAAATGTAACAACAGAAATAGGGTGCCCACCTTTGAGGAGATGGAGCACGAAGATAGGGTTGTTATTTCACTATTGTTTCATTCAAGGAAACCCTAGAGATCTCAATCCAATGATAGAATGAGAGAGAGATCTTACAATAGGGTGTCCTAGAGTATGTTTTGAGACTAAAAAGGAGTTCACCACCAAGCTAGGGCTTCGAAAGATAAGTAACATGCAAGACCTAATGATGAAACCTAATACTTTGTAGAACTCAAGTGAATGAACTAGAAATGAGTATAAATTGAAATAGTGAATTAGGAAATTAGAGAAGTGCACCTGGAAACTTGAATGTACTCGAAATAAGCTTTGAAATTTTGAAAATGCAGAATTTATAACACACTGGGACTCATACACCAGGTTGGGCATATCATTCCAAGACTAGGGTTTTTGGGCTGAAAAAGGAATCTAGTGATGACAAGCCTAGATCTTCAAAAATTTAGAAAATTCACTGTATTAGGGTCCTCATACGCCACTTGTGGTGTATCAGTCTTTTCCTACTTTTTTAGAAAGTCTAAGGTTGAATATTCTCTTCTATCCTTTTTTTGTCTTTTCAACCTAATTTCTTTATCTGAACCTGTAAAAAGACCTACAAAATAGAATATAATGTTGATTTTCTTATGGGGGGGTTTGCTTTGGTCAAAACCCGAGTTCAATAATTAAACCTTGATAGAAATAATGGATCTTGAAAGTAAATGTGTATATAAACCCTAATCTTAAGTGTATCTAAGATTAGGAAATCTATAATGCAACACAACTCTATTCTAATGTGCTATAATGAGGTACTTGAATGAAAAATGAAGATGAATGACTCACTTTGGGATATGTATAATCACCCTAATAAGCCATAATGATGCATGTACCTTTAGGCTGAAAGTAGAGTGATAATGGAGGATGGAATCACTTAGGAAACAAGTCATTAGGCTTGGTTTGATGGCTAGTTGCATCTCTCCAACCTAGAATCCATTATGATTCACCATAGGCAACCATCATCAATCCTTGAAAATGCTAGATATTGAATGAAAGTGAGCTTGAAGATCTGAAAAAAAACAATTATGCTACTCCAAGACTTCAACCTTGCTTTCTCTTGAAAACTTGAATGCTCTTTTGAAAGTATGCTTGAGTTCTTGTGAATTCTTAGACCTTGAATTGCTTTCTCTCGATGAAAATAATGACTTGAAAGCTTGTTTATATAGGAAATGTTGGAGGAATGAAGAAGAATGATCATCTCTACAGTTTTGTGTTGTCACTAATGTCACCATTTTGTGATTGCAAGTCTAATTTAGTGCTTGATCTAGTATTTTGGTTTGGAATTTGAATCGGTTCTTTAGCTACACGCTCCAGTATTCTAGTCCGCAATCCTCCACAGTTGACAATTGTTGCTTGTGGTTTTGGGAAACTATTTGTGGTTGCTAAAGGCATGTATGTTCATAATTCCTTATGCTCCAGTGCTCATATGGCATATCGACATTATTTTGTTGATTTCTTTTTGTAGTGAAGTCTATTTCTGGTTGACTTCTTGGATTAGTCATGATATGGTGAATTAATTTTGTTATGTGGATTAATGTGCGACCTATCTTAGGTCTATGCCGACATGATGTAGCATATTAAGCATTTGAATTTCCATTTGGGAAGATTTTTGTGAATGCTTGAAGCTGATAGATTGGTATTTTTTGGTAAGCAAGGAAATGCATCTAATTCTAGGCCGACCTAATTGATGCTTGCAGATAGATTGAGTATATATATGTGTTGAACGGTATTTGAAGTGTGTGTGTGTCTATGTGTGTAATCGATGAAGCAATAGTGAATTCAAAATTGAAAATGATGATGTGTGTCAAGTTAGTCTATTGAGCATCACCAAAACTGCATCAACACTTGTTAGGTGCACTATTTTCAGTTCATTTTGGCTATGAAGCCCAATTTTATTGTGTGAATCTTTTTGTAGGCAGTGAGCCTCCCTTGTAAGCAGTAAGATTTTGTATCTAGACAATGAGTCCTATTCAAGGAAGTGATCCCTTGGCAATTAGCCTTATATATTCAGTTTTGAAACTACTTTATATTGTGAGTTAATCCTCACCATGGTTTTTCCCTCATTGGGTGTTCCACGTAAAAATTTGGTGTTCATTGTGTTGATTTTACTTTATGTTATCCACATTTCATGTTCATACTTAATAACATAATAGTGTGGTTGTGGAATTGATAAGTGTTAAAGTTTTAAGTTTAATTTTGTGACAACTAATTCATCCCCCACTCTCATTTGTCCTACGCCTTTAAATAGGAAATAAACCTAATTTACTACTTATTAGATCTCAAAAATTGACATCAACCAAAATTTTGAATTAAAAGCTTGAATTTCCCACTCAAACCCTAAAAAGGGGACACACAAGACTCATACGCCACTTGTGGTAGATGGGTCCCACCTATGGGGACTCATATGCCCAAGGTGGCGTATGAGTCCCACCCTAGTTTTTCGGGGTGGTCCAATGATGGGTTGCTAGAAAATTTGATGCTTTTATTGATTTTGTCAGGATTTTAGTTGAAATAAGCCTTGAGATTTGAAATAAAGGGTCTTAGGGGCCTATTAATGATGTTTTAAAAGGTCATAAATTTAAGGGTACTAAAATAGGTCCAGATTAAGTGAGATTATAACATCTTCGAGAAGGGAGTATAATTTCCATCATTACATCTAGTCCCCACTTTAGCACCCATGTGACTCTGTGTGCATATGGAAGCTAAAGGACTCCAAACAATAAACTTCATTTCATAAAAGGATACTCATATGGATTTATTCGCAATACAGGAGAATGAAGCCCCCACTATAGCTATCTGCAAAACCACAATGTTAGGAAGCACATCTTGCAACACCAATTCATTAGTTGTTCAAAAATCCTCTTATCTAACTTCTCATAAAAATTAAATTCGAGGGTAGACGTATGCCCCCTTGATCTTGGTTGCTTTATGGAGGTGGAGTCAAGGTAGCAGTCTAACCACATCAAATTAGATAAGTTGTATCATAGGGTATTTCCAAGTACTATACCATATAGTGACAAACATTTAGTGAGAACGGGAGTGGAACCATAATTCCAACACCATAGATAGTGTTGAAAATAGAGTTTGCTAGCCCCCAGTATGCTAGTTTGAATGAAAAAGAACTTTTTAACCCTAATATGATAAAGACCTAGTTAAAACATAAATGAGTAAAAGTGAAGTAATTTGTAATCATTTTTTCTTTTACCTTCTTGTAGTTTGACTTCTTTGGAGATTGTGAAAATTTTGAGTGTTTGAGAGTATGTGCCCCCGAGACATGATAGCCTGCTTGAGAAGGTAGCATGGGACAACCTTCAACATCAAGTGAATGAATCCTTCTATGCCTTAGCTTTGTTTTTACACATTTATTTTATGTTTTTATGAATTTCTAGATAGAATTAGGACCTTGGAAGAATATTTTGCAAAGCATCCCTTTTTTTCATGAAGTGTCCCCTTTTTTCGCAAAGTGTCCCACTTTTTCATAAAGTGTCCTATTTCTTCACAAAGTGTCCCAAATAGGAAATAAGGTGTCTAGGACACTTAGAAAAGTATCCTAGAGAAACTTTAACACACTTTTTGACTGTTGATGTATAGATTTAAGAGTTTAGAATGCTTATAGGAGATGTTTTTTCTTTTTTGTTAGATTCCACCTCGGTCATGATAGCATCTCAATGGAAGCCTATTCTATCATCTATGAGACCTTTTCTTGACATTATCAAAGGTAGATACTCATATTTTATAGACCACTAGGATTTAATGGGTGTACCTCATGCCTCCCATGACGTATGATGACGCCATGTTGATGGCGCTAGTAGAGAGATGGGATACCGGTACCTACACATTTCGTGTACTAGAAATTGAGATGATGTTTACCCCGAAGGATGTACATCACATCCTTTGAGTTTCCATTTGAGGCGAGACCATGCACATTGCAAGGGATCATACATATGCATAGATGTGAGCAAATATAGGATGTTTCCTAGGAGGATTGGTTTGAGAGGAGATCGTAGGGCCACGTAAATTGAGTTAGCATGGCTACTCTATGCATGATCACCACTATTGAGATGGATCATGATGTTCATAGTAGTACTAATACTCGTCCCTAATGGTTGAGGAGCACATCTAGATGGAGGCCTTGTTCACATGATATATTAGATGGAGCACCATAGGACCATATATGCTTGGGGCCGTAGCATTCTTGCACATTTATATTATGATCTAGGGGGTTCATGTACTGTGAGGTGGATAGCATGGTATATTATATGCTATTGTAGGTGTGGTGTTTAGAGCATATTGTATGCACTATACTAATAGGGTTCCCTTTCATATCCACCCTTGAATACCGATGTGCATTTAGTTATCCACTGAGACGAGTGTGGCAGTATGGGGATTTACATTTTTGGAGAGTCCAATTTGACCACTTAGATCAAGAGCTCTTGTGGAGACCATACCAGCTAATACCACAATGGCCAGATGAGAATCGATAGTTGAGGAGGATGCAGATGGACAAATTTCTACTAGGTTGACATTATTATGTAGTAAGACCATTCTACTATGATTGTTTTATGCAGCAGTTTGGGCAGATACAAGTACCACCAATAGCACGACCCTTTTATAGGAAATCAGTGCAAAGTGCTCAGAGGCTCTGAGATACAAGATGATTCACCTCTGATGATGCCATCTTTAGTGACTCAAATGATGATGATCATGATATGCCTCTAGTCTCTGATGTTGATGATTTTGGTGGTACAGATGCATACAAGGAATGGTGGGAAAAAACATGACCAACTCTTGTGTTTCCCATGGATCAGCTTATAGGTTTTGTAGGACCACTCCTAGATCATAGGGATGACGAGGATGAGACAAGTGAGGGCACAGGGCTGAAGACTGTAGACCTATTTACATATGCGATAGATGAGGATTATGACAAGGAGGTAGTACCAAATTATGAGAGAGAGGAGGACAGGAGGACAAGGAGGATGAGGAGGATTATTTGATGAGTGAGGGAAATGACATGAAAGATGAGGGTCTAGTTGTCCATGAGTGGAGAGATCCAACTCCCACTCGTGTTACCAGATCACAATCGGCAGCCACGACACGCACCAACACTTACGAGCATAGAGAGTCTAGCACATTCTCCATGCCTCCTACACAAGATGAGGCTCTCTTTACATAGCTGACCGAAGATCTAGGTGATGAAATTTTATTTATTGTTATACTTATGCTTATTTTCATGCTTTTAGTTTATATACATATATCATGATGCATACTAATTAGCTTTATGATTCCTATCTTGGAGGGTCTATGAGAGATTTGAAGGATCTCTACCGACATGTAGTTGTAGAGATAGTTCCTCCTTCAGTCTTTGATTAGGCTATCGGTACAGACTACATTCCCCCACCCATCATGGAGTAGGACCTAGAGTTGTTTGAGCCTTATGTCAAATTGAGAGCAACATACGAGGGTGCTATGAGGCACACTGATTGAGTCGAGGCTGCCTATGAGGAGATTGAATCGTATCAAGGTCCAGTGGAGATCGAGAGACTTCATATAGAGGTGTCCAGGCTATAGGAAGACATAGACCGCATAGAGTGAGAGCACCTAGAGGCCATTGGATGGGAGACCGTGGTTGTTGGACGAGTATAGGGTCTATAGTATGCCTTGGATTCTCTTATTAGTTCACAATCACGATCACATACTACTATCTCTCGATAGACTATCTATAGATAGATGTGATCACCAAATCTCGAGGGGTCTGGTAGCCATAGGGCACCCTAGCATTGTATATTTGCTGACATGTACTCAAAAATTTGTGATATATATATATATGATCATTTTACATTTGGTTGTTTGTTTATGCTTATGTGTTTTTAAGTTAAATAGAAATGTGATTTATCAAATAATCTTTGTAAGACTATTTAATAAATGTCTCCATGATTTAACATGTTCTATGTGATCTAATTAAAACTATTCTAGTTTCTTTTAGATGTGACATTATGATTGAGTATGTTATGCTAAATTAAATGCACCTATGATATAATTGTAGAACATTAAATGCATATAAGGATCTAATCTAACACAACACACAAGATGGACTTGAATAGTATGAAACCTAAAGTAACCACCTAAAAATTAATAATTGATTTAGTATTCAAGACACACAAATAATTGTTTGTCAAGAATGAAGCAATGTGAGAGCACATAGAATGCCATCTATTGAATCTAACACCATTGCTTTATCATTCACACTATTTAAGAATGTTAGATATAGTACTAGCACAAATGTGTGATGTTAATAGGTTCCTTATGAGGTGTACCATCCATTTCTATTAACATATATTCTTTAGACCCATAACTTTCATCAACTATATAAGGTTCTAACCAATTAGGGCTGAACTTTCCTTTTTCTATCAAGGTAGCATTGATGTCACATTGATTCTTGCACAACACCAAATCACCTTTATTGAATGAATGAGGTATGGAATTATCATTGTAACTTTGTTGCATTCTTCTAGAATAAACTTGAAGGTACTCAAGAGTGTTAATGCATTGTTCGTCAAGAATTTTAGGCTGATGCAAATGTTGCTCCTTATAGGTGTTGTCATCAATAAGTCCTTGGAGAGTGATTCTTAATGAAGGAATCTCTAACTCCAAGGGAATTATCACCTCAGTTTTATAAACAAGGTTATAAGGGGTATTCCTAGTTTATGCTCTAACATTCATATGATAAGCCCATAACACATAAGTTAGCTATATGCACCAATCCTTATTATGTTTGCTTACTATTTTCTTTAATATTTTCTCGAGGGTTCTATTGGTTGATTCAGCTTGGCCATTAGATTGCGGGTAGTACGATGTTGAAAAGAAATGTTGTATGTTAAACATTTCTAAGAACTTCTTCACATCCTTATTCTTAAAAGGTGTCCCATTGTCAGAAACTAATGCGGAAGGAAGTACAAAGCGAGCAATAATGTGTTCCAATATGAAATGACATATTACATTGGTGGTTATTGAACGAAGGGGAAATGCTTCCACCCATTTCATGAAAAAATATATTGCAGTAATTATAAATGCATGTCTAATGGAAGAGGGAGGTGAAATATTCCCAATAATATCTAGGCCCCATATCGAGAAAGGCCAAATAGGAACTTTTGTGTGAAGCTCAAAAGAAGGAACGTGAATCAATTTGTTGTGTTATTGACATTTATGAAATTTCTTAACATATGCAAAGAAATCTTGTTCCATATTCCTCAAATAGTATCCTCTACAGATTAACTTTTGAACTAATGATCTTCCTCCAAAATGTCCCCCACAAGCACTTGCATGGGGTGCAATGGGTATTTCGGATTGTTTAAGGCATATAAGAAAGATACCATCAAAGGACCTCCAATACAACATGTCTGCAAGAATTATATATTTAGACACAAGCTTCTAAAGGTGAGATCAAGTATTCTTAGTTCTTACCTTATTAAATATTGGTGCATACCATTCACTAGAGCTTTCCATGGTGGTTGATAATACTTCTTCTCCCTTAGATTCTATCGATGGTTTCATAATTGTATGCATGATAAATGCAAAATATTTTGAAGGATATTGAGGAGATATCAGAGAAGCCGCATGTGCCATTGCATCCACATGTCAATTATCTTTACATAGGATTTTATCAATGGTGAATGAATCAAATCTTTCTAATAGAGTTATTGTGAGATCTTATATTTCAATAATTTATCATGCTTTGCTTGATACGTTATGTTTATCTATTTAATGACTAATTGTGAATCACCAAATATTTTAACATTTTGAGCTCCCAAAGTCAAAGTGATGCATAATACAACAATTAATGCTTCATACTCTGTTGTGTTGTTTATGCATAGGAAGTTTAAGTGATATGACAAGGGAATAGGCTCTCCCGCAGGCGAGGTTATTATAACCCCTACACCAGAGCCAATTTTTCACTTAGACTTGTTGAAGTATAATTGACACATTCTCATTAGGAAACACTTCTATATTAGGTAATGCTAGGGGGAAGGGATATCCACTAAGTGGTTGATCAAGGCTTGTACTTTAATTAATTTTTGTGAAACAAAATTAAGGTCAAACTTAATCAAAAACATAACCCACTTAGCTAAGTGTCTGAATAAATCTGTTTTGGTGAAAAGATGTTTCAAAGGATAAAATTTTGTCATCACATGTATTTCAGCATTTAGTAAGTAATGTCTCAATTTACTAGTAGCGAATACAAGAGCCAAGAATTATTTCTCTATCATTGTGTATCATGTCTCATAATCAATCAAATTTCAACTAATGTAATAAACATGATGTTCTTTACCATTTTCATCTTATTAGGCTAACGATGTTGTGAGAGCATGAGCTGATGCTGATGTATAAAGGATAATCGGTTTGTCTTGCATAGAAGGTTGTAAAATAGGTGGAGTGGTAAGATAATCTTTCAAACTCTCAAAAGCCTATTTACAATACTCATTCCAATTAAACTAAACCTATTTATTAAGAAGATGTGTAAAGGGTAATGTTTGGTCCTCTAGGAATGCAACAAAATGACAGATAGTCTAAATTCTTCCTTGGAAAGTACACAATTGAGAAATGTTTCTAGGAGGTGGCATGTTAACTATAGCATCAATTAAATTCTTTGTGTCCACCTCAATGCCTCTATGAGATATGATAAAACCTAAAATTTTTCCACTATGTACGCCAAAGACACTTTTTTGGATTCAATCTCATGTTATATTTTTGCATTTGCTCAAACATCTTTCAAAGGATACTCACATTATCTTTTCAAGTCAAAGAATTGGCTATAATGTCATCAACATAGTCTTCCAAAATCTTATGTATGTAATCATGAAATATCAATGTCATCGCATGTTGATATGTTGCGCTTGCATTCTTTAATCCAAAGGGAATCATTACCAAAAAAAATGTTCCCCAAGCTATGGTAAATGTTGTTTCATATTGATCTTGAGGGTTTCAATAAATATTTGATTACATCCAAAAAATCCATCCATGAACAACAACAAAGCATTCCCTATAGTACATACACGTCCTAATACAATTATCAAGTTTTGTGACTGCGACAATGTTCAAGATCTAAGGAGAATAATCTATAGGATGTATAAAGCCAACTTCAAGGAGTTTCTCAATCTAGGCCTTAACTAGCAAGGCTATCTTAGGGTTCATCTTTTGTATCTTTTGTATAATGGGTTTAGCATTTTCAAGGACTATACTGTGTGTTACGATCTTAGCGTCAATTCTTGGCATATCCAAATAAGTCCAAGCAAAATTTTTAGGAAATTCATGAAGTAAAGTTGCATGATATTCTTGTTCATCTTCATCTAGGCACTTTCCTATCTTAATTACTTTATCCTTATTGTTAATATCCATCAGTATGTCAATTGTATCTCCCAAAGGAAACAAATTTTGTTTTAGAAATTTAGGATTTAATTCTTCATTGTCTTTATCAATCTCAGTATTTTTATTTGCTTTGTCTTCTTGTATAGCATTAATCACAACACACGTAACTTATTTCTTTTTAGGAGTAAATGGTTTATCATAAACTCCTAACATTTATTTCAAGGCTTGATCATCTTCGAAGAACTACAATGATACTTCACAAGTTGTGTCAATTAATTTCAGATGTTTCAAGGTGAGAGTTGTTTTAGGATTACACATGATGGTGTTGATATTTAGCGAGGGTATTTTAGCTACTTGTGTTATCTTAGAAGGGAAATATCCCAATCCACTTTTTTCTTCTTGTGTGCTAGGCTCTATAGGAACACAGATTCCTTGTTCTTTCCTTCCATATCCTTTTCCACTATAACCAAGTTGTTTCATGAACTCATAACATTTCACATAAAGTCTCTCAATTTCTTTCAAGTTTGGTGGTTGTTGATAGTCTATCTAATCAGATTTTCTTGTATAACTTGTCTCTTCTTCTAGAGTAGATGAGGTAGATGCTTGTGAGTTTTCTTCTGAATTATGTGTTGACATCACTATTGGTTGATTTTGGCTTTTGGTTTCTTTTTTTGTGATCATGTATTCTCCCATAAATGAAGGTGTGAAGTCTAAGGAACCCCAATCATCTTTGAACAACTTTGTCACTTTTTCCATCTCATTTTTATTTTCTTTCAATGGCTCTATCTTCAAAGTTGGAATTAGTGTGTTTAGAGGATTTTTCTTTCCCTTTTCAACTTGTAAGAAACTTTTGAGCTCAGGGTCTATTTTAACTTGGTATACTTTATTGTTATAGACACACTTCAAGATACGATGAAGAGTCGAAGGCATCACACGCATCTCATGAATCCAAGGTCTCCCTAAAAGAAGGTTGTATGAAATTAGATCATGAGGCATGACATGAATAGGATTTTATAAGCTAGCCTTTCCAGCCATAATAGGAAAAGTAATCACACCAAGTGGTTGCTTTCCTACATTATCAAATCCTTGAATTGACAAGGAATCGGGTTGAATTCTTGATTTATCCATGCCAAGTCTATCTAGAAGGTTCACACTACACTCAGGGATAGTCATGGAAAAAGGGTGGTTGAGGGTGGTCTTGATGCTAGTCATGCATAGAAAAAAGGAAATATGGTGGGAAGTTTGGCTCAGGCCACTACTGAGGAGACCCAACCTATTCAAAAGAGACCCATGTCATTCAATGAGAAACTCCACTTCTTGGCTAAGGAGTGGCAAGCAATTAGTGGTCTTAAGCTTTTGGGAGACCAATAGCAGTTTTAGACCCCTATTGGTTTTGTTCTATGTGCTGTTTTCATTTCTTTTGTTGGTCAATTAGTTGTTATTTCTTCTTCTTCTTTTTTAATTTCTGGGCATTTCACTTCTTTTGACCCCCTCGTTTGGCCTCCATGTCCGTTTTGTAATGGGTATGGGCTCTCCTTGTTTTAATGTAATCAAAACATTTCCAACTAAAATAGATATATTTTGGTCAAACATATGGTCTACCTAGATTCACTCTAGCTAAGATAGATATAGGCCACAACTTTTTTCAATTTGAAGTATCTGCAAAATTTATATGCAACACTACTTTGGGGTCAATTTACCAAAAATATAAAATTATGTTAAAAATTTGAAAATATATTAAAATAACCTTTTGTAGATATATAAGATTATTTTTTAGAATTTTATCTATCTATTTATCTATCTATCTATCTATCTATCTATCTATCTATATAACACTAGGTTATCAACACCAAAATAGCCAAAATAGAAGGTTGATTACCTTGTCAATAAAAAATGAGAGAAATATGATGTATTAGAGAAAAGATTTTATTTTAAGATGATGTAATTTATTTTAATTTTGGATAAATAGTTAAGACAAAATGTGACATCCCATGGAGATAGTAATGCTTTATGTACATGCATAATTTAAGATTTGTTGAATTGTTTTTTTATCAAAATGGGGAAAAAAAAATCCATGCATTAAAGTTTCAAGTTATAAATAGATAAAGAAATTGAATGAAGAAAAATAAAATTTACTATATAAAAAGTGACGTCCCATATAACTTCATTTTTCAACATTTTATTGTTAACTAAATTATATGTCAATTTTATAATATTCAAATATTTTTTTATTTTTTCTAGAAAAAATACAAACATAAAATACAATAAAAATATACAAGTTTCATTAGTTTACACCATTTAAAAATTTAAAACATATATACTACTTTATAATGATTCTAAAAGTGTGACACACCATTGTATTTTTTTTTTAATTCAAGGGGTAAACGCTTTTGACCGGAGCTATGAACTGGAATACAACCATTCAACAATACCACCCCAACGGAGTTTTGAACCTTGGTGGCAAGAACAACAATGCCACCTATAAACCATCACACCATTCCAATACCAGTAACACACAATTTTATTTCTACCCATTAATAGGAAGCAACTTTATTGATACCTACTCTCCATATAAAAGTACAAATAAACATGAATTATTTACTTTTAATGAAGAAGAAAAAAACACTCCCAATATGATAAATGAATCAAAAAAATACCTTCTACCATAATATCTCATTCTGATTATTTTGAATTTCTTGATCTAAAGATACTAATCTAGAAGAATAAATATGTTCAAAATATCCTCTAAATTTTTGGAAAAAAATCACTGTGAAAATGGAGATTAAAAACAAGGTAATTAGATTAAAATTGGTAAGGAAATTCCAATAGGTCTTCAATTAACCATGAAAAAGGTCATCAAAGAATTGAAAATATTAAAATACATTATTCCATCAAAATCTCCTTATTGATATGCATTCATTGTCATTACTAGTGACTCACATTTCTTTGGTTTCTCAAGTGAACTAGGGGATCCAATAGGTTATTCATCCATATAAGTCATTCTTCCAGTATTCTCATTCCTTTTACTAGTACTCCCCTTATGGCATTAAAATGCTCTTTGTCCTTCACCTCCACACTTGAAAAAGGTTCCTCTGAATTATCTCTTCTTATATATTCCTTCACCTTTCCTATATCCATCATTGTGGTAGGATTGTTGACCTCCTTTGTCACTATGGTAGAAATTTTGGTCCTCTCCTCCTTTGTGGTATGAATTATTGTCCTTCTCTTCACTACGATAGGGTTTTCCATCCTTTCTTTTCTCCACAAATGGTCTTCTCTCTCCAGATTATGATCCACTTCTCTAGAATCTTCCTCTTGCACTTCTATGTCTTTGTTCAAACTTCTAGTTCAACTTTTCTTCTACCTTCAACACAAATTGGTATTCCTCTTCAACTTATGTCATCTTCACCAGGCTCAACTCTTCTTGGATGTTTATTCTTAGTCCATTGATTTACCACACAACCTTTTCCTTGCTTTCTTCACCATGTCTAGCTCTTATGATCATCTTATAGAATTCTTCAATATACTCCACATATTTCTCCTTAATTTCCTTAGGTTCTACAATCTTTTCAATAATTAAAGCTCATAAACGACAAGTATAAATTGATTCTTCAACTTTTTCACCATCCTATCCCACTTTGTGATTTTCTCCTTTATTTTTCTATTCCTATCCAATTGAACTTATTTCCACCATATAGCAACATTTACTTTTAACTTTTTTTTGTGTATCTCACTCTCTCCAAATCTTCAATCTCTTTAACTTCTTCATACTTAAATTATTCTTTCATATCATTGATCAAATCAATCAATTCCTTAAGGTTTAAATTTCTCACGTAATTTTGAATTTTAATTCTAAGTCTCTTACCAATCTTGGAAATAGCTTTCAACATCTTTAATTGATCAAAATATTTTTCTTCTAGGATTTCTTCATTTTCATATGCAATGTGATCAAATTCATCACCACTTCGTTCACATATCTAGGGTTTAGACCTCTCCTTCTATCTTCTTCTACAACATCCAACTGGACTCTCATTGATCTCATTATTTCAAACATTTTATCTATTCATATAGAAAAAAATTCCATAATAGGAACTCTCTTTGGTGGCATCTCTCCCCTTGGATCTGGTGTAACTACCTCAATTCAGTGATTTGGCTACAAGGGTTTCAACTGCCTCACAGTCGATGCTCGGTTGAAAACATATGTAGTCTACCTTAGGTTGGTGATCTGTTCACCATAATGAATGCCCTCTCAATCCTCACAAATTAACTCTGATACCACTCGGTGCAGTCACAGATGGAGGGTCCATAAAGGACTATCCAACCATGCAACCTAGAGTTAAACACAATGGAAATAACACAATAAATGCTCAACAAACAAGAATTATCATTGATTTAATAACTTTGAGTCTTACATGCATCATATTCCTCATATTCAAAATGATTAAGGCCTACAGGCCTGTTGCAAGGGCATTACAAGATATTAAAATTGGTACAAGGCCTTATTACAATCCAACTAGGACCACTTGAAATATTCTTCTATCTATGAACTACCTTACTAACTTCCTTCCTTCTAATGGGTTAAAAATGATCTTAAATATCAATCTCCAACTATAATTATGATCCACATCAGCCTCAAGGGTTTACAAGCCTAATGAAAAATCAAATGTGTAGGTCAACCAAGAACATGAAAGATAACCCATCGGGGAATAGGAATGTATTGTGGATCTCCAAGAAAGTTCTCGTAGACCTGAAATATCTTGAATGGTGTTCCACTAAGCTCTGCACATTCTAGAAAAGGTTCACACAACTATTCTGAGCCAAATTGGCCCTAAATGCTCTATCTAAGAATTGACAATTAAATTTGGAGAGCAATAACTTTCTACAAACAAATGCAAATCATTAGAAATCTGGATATTTTTTAGATGACCTCATGTACAATTTATATCCTACTCCATGAGTTGAGAAATGATAATATAGTAAAATTCATAAGAAACTGACGAGACAACTACAAACTGAACTAAAAGAAAATAAATGTTTTTGATTGATACAAGATTGCTTTACAACCAGGGATGCTCTTGCATCAAATTATGTTCTAAGTTGATGGGTGTGTTTGTAACTTTATGCTCATATGATGGAGGGTTGGTTCATGTGATTTCCTTATGATTATTATTGATAGGTGTTTCCATGTGCATTGGTTGAGGTACACTTTGTGACTTACTTTCGAGATGTAAGAGGGTGAAAATTTAGAGTGGTGTATGGTAGGATGTTGTTGGTATGGGGTAGTAGGGAATTGTATTGATGGATCAAATTTTGCATTATTATCAAGGTTGCATAATAAATTTCATATGAATTCATGTGTGCTCTCTTCATCTTGACCCAGGGCCTCAAAAAGACTTGAAATATGACATGAAGTACCAATCCACCAAAGATTTCAAGGACATCAAGATTTTACCAAAACACATATCCATAATGAAATTTTGCAATGAGGTTCAGACTATTAATCTACAAGTGGAGAACAATCAGAAAAATTTGGGCATAGGCTCCTAAGAGTATTCTATCATAGAAAGTTGACCTACACCTAGATAATAGGACAAAGTCATCCAGCGACGTCTGAGTCTTCAACAAGGGTTCTAAAAATTCAAAAGTTTGATTGGTTTTTACACTATTTAATGATTTTGATTCTACTTTCAAATAGTTGTAATAGTAAGTAATTTCCCAGAATTTTCTTAATAGATGCCAATTTGATTCAAAATTCAAGTATACAAGAATGTTGAAGATGTTTGAACAAGTTATGAATGCAAAATTGAGATCTAAATGCAATAATTGACTGGTTCTAAAATGAAAATTCTTAGAAATTATGATTTTGATATGATTTTGAAATATAAACAATGCACTTTCTTTCACCTTTATGAATTATATGCAATATGCCTAAAAAATACAATTACTAATTCTAAAACAAAGATCTATAAGTACTAACAGACTGAGCAGACTAGGACAAATAACTGTGAAAAAGTTTACTGAGACACTTGCACAAGGATAGGGTCACCTAGGGGTGTCTATGTCCTTGGTAGGGGTTTTGAAAATTGAAAATTTTCATATTTAAGTTGCTTGTTAAGTTTTTTTTTTTTCTGTTTGGAAAGTGATTTCATAGTTACATTTTTCTAGAATTTCTGAATGTGAGTGAAATCCAATTGTATGACAATGTTTGAATAAAAAATCACAAATTTTAAAGCAATTTTGAATGCAAATATGATCTAAATGATTGAAAAAAACCCTAGTGCAAGTTATAATGTAAGCTATGATGCAATATTTTTGGATTTTATGACTTTTTATGATGCAAATATGAAACCCTAAATAAAGGATGAAAAACAATGCAATATAAAACCTAGATCTAGGATGAGTGAATGCAATTTTCAAAAAATTTATGATGTTAAAATGTCAAGTTAACCAAAATGTAATAAAGGAAAAAAGGTGGGGTTTCTAATGTTTAATATGAAAACCTAGGGTTAATTTCCTTTTCCCGAATTACATTAGAAGGGGAGATCAACAAGATGGATAGATTGACTATCAACAACAAAGGTGATCCAATCAGACATGGATCTCTCTTTCTTAAATTTTTGTAAATGGATTCAAAATTATTTTAAATGATTGACCTAATTTCACTATATGATCTAATAAGACTAATGAAATATTCTGAAAATACACAGATGAAAATAGTAAACTACATGCAGATCTGAGGGGCACTAAATATTGTGCACCTATCATAAAAAGTTAGATTCAACATGTAGAGGAGGAAACAAACATCAAGGGGAATATTTTTCCCTAATAGGGGGTCTTGAAACTAATTTAGGGGTCCTCTGATGCTGGATCTAATCTTTTATTTCTTAGTTGCAGAGTTGTCAAAATATCGTTAGGTAATTTTATAAATGAGTTTTTGTATCTTGATAAATTTTAGGGATTTGAATGCAACAATTAAAAAAAATTCTTCAATCCTGAGATCTATGTATTCACAAAGAGAATATATGTTGGGCCATTTTGGGGGCTTTCCTCAATCAAACCCTGTACAAGTGTTTCCACTTCCATAACGACAATGTCAATGATAAGAATGGTAATTGAAAAGAAGGAATGATGAAACCACAAAATGTTGCAACTCACCACCATTCAATGAATTATTTGAAGGAATGAAATCATGTACACAACCTAAAATATTTTTATCTTGCTTTCTTGAATTCTTGAATGCTTTGGAGACCTACAACAAGGGTTAGCCTTCACAAAACATTGGTGCAGAGAACCTTGTTGCTCCATTTTTTTGAATTTGGTCTAGATAGGTTGTTTGAGTCAAGTTATTGGAAAATAAGGCCATGTTAGGCCATAATGTAATTATTTTTTTTATTTTTGAGTTAGTGTGGGGTCATTTGTGTCAATTATGTAAAAAATTACAAAATTGTCAAAAATGTTGTCAAGCAAAAATGTAAAAATTGCTCTCTTGTGGAAGCCCAATAGTCATGGGCAGTTGAAAGGTAGTTTTAGGCATTGTAAGGAGTTGGTTGATGTTTATATATGTTTTTAACTCAAATATGATGGTTGTTGAAGGATTTGAAGAAGAAATTCAATAAAATATCTCTATTTTATAATCATTTTCTATGTATTTTCATCATCTCTAGCCTGTGTACGGCTCTGTATAGGCCTATGTCAGTTTGAATTTCTTTGGGATTGTTTAATGCATGTTATAAATTCACTTTAGGGTTGGTTTTAGTGAATTTTATTGAACTTGAGACATCTAGTGTGCATTTTGCTTGAACCAGCTTGAAATAGGGCTTCAAGGGTTTGAGGGTTAAAATGTGTTAAAAAGGCCATTCCACCTACTGTACATGTTGTAGTTTAGTGGAATGGGCCTGGTTAGGGTATCATTATTTGTAGGAATAGGTATCTTGGTGTGGTAAATACATTTGAAAGGTTTTACAATGCTACCCTTGTGGAAAATGAAAGATTTTAGGCCTAAAAGATATGATTAGAGGTAGTAGATTGAAGAACTTGAACTGAGGAAGGCTGGAGAAATTTGGTTTGGGTGATATTTGGGGTGGTTTTATGAGTTTTAAGTTTGGAAAATATGGGAGGGGTCAAATGTGAGATGTGGCATGAAGCCCTAGTTGAACAAAGGGTGAAAATAGGTGAATTTGAGTGGTTCTAAGAAGGAAGTGTGTGAGATCTTTGGGGGAAGCATAATTTGGTGGTCAATTAAGCTTATGAAAGAAAAATAAGGAATGTTGGAAGTGGTTTCAAGGTTTTGAGAGGTCTGGAGATAGGTTTTCCAATAAACCCTTGCTTAGGTGGTGAAGAATGAGGGCTTCCTGAAAGAGGGTCATAGAGAGTGAGTTTTGACCAATAGGTTGGAGAATTTGGTGTTTTGGAGGTAGGTTGAAGACTTTCTAATGAGTTTGTGTGTTGGCAGAAATATTTGAGAGGTTTTCCTTTGGAAAAGTGGGCTAATTGCTACCCTTTTCAGCGCTAAAGGTCAGTTTAGAGGAAGTTGGTCCAAAGAGACCTATGGAGAATTCTTGACATGTTGTGATTGGGAATATTTGGTGCTTAAAAAGGTGTAGAGATTGTGAGTTTTTCAATTTGATTGAGAGATAAGACCAATAGTTAAGGTCTTGACACCTACAAGCAAGTAGGTTGGTTGCAAAGAAGTTAACCCTAGAGAGGGTTTTGAAGATTGCAAAGGTGATTGAAAGGACTCAAGTTGTATTGATTATCTTAATGACCTCCTTGTCATTGCATCAAACATGAAAATGAATGCACATAAAATTTGACATAATGTTAGATCTTGAATTGCTGCTATAATGCTTTGAAATGCTACTCTTGACTTGCTCTTGACAATAGTATTTGCTCATAAATATACTTAGTGCTAGATAGATTTCAAAATGATAAAATAACTAGGTATTTATATGCAATTGTACTAATTTCACGAAACTTAGATTTCAAAAGCTAACACTTGAAATTTAAATTTTGAATGTTAAAATGCCACTAACAACATATTAAAAATTAGTCCTCAAAAAGATAGGGCAACCCATACACCCATGGTAATATGGGTTCCAGCCCTATCTAGTAGGACATTTAGTATCAATATGAAAACATTAATTATTTTTATTTATTCAATGCTTTCAATCCTTTTGAAATTGGTAAAAATAGGCTTTAGAATGAATAATTTTAGGAAATTAGGGACTTAATTGTTGGATTTCAGTTGTGTTTATGGTTTTTCCTTGATGAAAAAATCTGTTTCAGTTGGTTCTCTTTGTTGACAATCTCAGGTTGGATCTTTAGGCTTTATCATGGTACAAATTTGATGAAAAAATTGATAATATGTTTTTTGGTCTTGGCATATTTATTGACTTTGTTCTGGCTATCAGTGGACAACTTTATGGCTTTGGGTTACATTCAGATTTGTCATTTCTTTATGGTACTGATCAGTTTGAGCTTCATGTAGATACAGGTTATCCTATTTGTACATGTAATTAGGTTATGGTATTGGTTTTCAGATTCAAGGTTCTTTTCAGTTTTAGAATTTTGAACTTGGTACTTCACATGTTCATGTATAATGATACATTGTTTACTCAGTTTTGGTTTGAGTTGGTATATCATTGATGATCATGGCACATATTTGGTTCAGAGATTTTGATTATTGCTTCATTTGACTCAATGGAGCTTGATTATGAGACATCAATGCTTTCATTTTCAATATAAGATATTCACTTTAATGAACTTTGTGGAAAAAATTTCAAGTCAGAAATAATTTGGTTGGCATCTACTTAACCCTATTGGGTTTTTCTTAGCAATGTTCAATGGAATTTTATTTGGCTCAATTTGAATGATATTCATCATGTGTTGATAGCATGATTGAGAGGTAATTATATAGTCGATATTTGGAGAATCATTGACTAATTATAGGTTACTTGGTGAGTCAACTCTTAGCATGCTATACATGATGGTTATAAAGTGGTCAAAATTTCCGTTGGACAAAGAATTTAATCATCTTTGAAATTGATCATTATTATTTTTCTTGACTTAGTGTGGACTTCAAGTCACTCTTCATTTCAACAAAGTGATTTGAATGAAGTGAAAGCATGTTAGGGAAAACTATTTTGAGGATATTCATTTGGCTAGGTATGAAACCCTAGCCTCACCACCGTCATGAAGGGTTGTTTCTTTGATTTCATTGTTGATCTTTTCTTCCAGCTGGCTGTAACGGTTGTAAGAGGAAACAAAATTAGTATCGTTGCTGAGTTCTATTAGACAAGAGCATGAAAGAGGAAGGAGATTCGATGGAATTTCATATTGGGTTGGTAAATGCTCTAAAATAGTCTCTAATGATCGCATTTTTCAGATTATTTCATCATTATTAGGTAACTCTTTTCATCATTCAAAATTTCTCTCAGAAAAAAGACAAGTTGTTTATTGCTCGATCAGCATTGGTAAGAGAATTTTTTGCTTGTCAGAAGTCAATAAATTTTAGTAACTGTTGTAATAGACCACGTCTTGATAAATTATTGAAGATTTATGAATTTCATTTAGTGGGTAGTCGGGCATCTTAAAAGGTTGAGTCAGTTTCTTTGTTGACTCACTTTATTCATTTCAGAAATAAGGGTTTCAGCTTACAGGTATTCTAAAATTAGTTTCAAATGGTCTTTTTTTTATAAAGATGACTACACTTGATCTAGGTTTTTGTTAATACACTTGCAGTTTTGAAAAAGAGTTGTGATATATCCTTGACAAAGTTTAATTACAACCTATTGTTGAGGCGTTACAAATGATTATTCACTGGCACATATTCTAAAAACAACAAGGGGGTTTCAGATTCCTTTGAACAACGCATTCTTTGAATAATTTTTGACAGACATACTTGAAAACATATATAAATATAGTGTTGTGAACACTGTGAGACTTCTGGTTTTTTGATTCTGAGATATTGTACTGGTTGTATCAAGAAATGAAATGTAAAAGCTATGTTATACAAAAACTAAAAAATATGATGCAAAGCAATATTGTAATTATTCTTTATGTAATATTTTAAGGATTCAATATTTGAATTCTTAGGGTATTAGGTAGATGAGAAAACTGAGTTTTATGAGCTTAACTGAAAACAGAGAGATCCTCTGAGATATTATTATTGTTTAGAAATATAATTTGAGGGGTTGGTGCTCCTTGATTGGGTGCTCAAAAAATTAGCCTATAAGGCATTGTGAACAATGGATTAAAAATATTAAGCCTGCAAGGCATTTTAGGAGTGGTTTTTATACCCCAGGAGGGTTTTCCACTCAGCAAAATCTTGTGTCTCTTTGTTCTTTTGTGGTCTCACTGCTTTACTGAGTTTTTACTACTTTGTTCATTGTTTGGTTATTACATTTCTCAATTCTGTTTATGAATGATTACATTCAACTCATGAATGCATGAATCATTTTAATATTGAGATCAGATCCGAGCTATGGTTTTATTTTAAGAAAAATGTTTAAATTTGTTAAGACACTGATTCACCCCCCCCTCTTAGTGTCATTTTCACTCCAACATTAATTAGGTCCAATAATTTAGGGGGAGGAAACATATTGTGAAATTTTTAAGGGCAAAAATTTCTGACACTACAATCATTAAAAAAATCATTCCTTTATTACCTAAGAATTTTGATCATGATGATGGTAGCTTCATGTAATGAAATAAATTGTACTCCCTTCTTGGAGATGGTACAATTTCTCACTTAATATGGACCTATTTTAGTACCCTTGCATTTGTGACCCTTGAAAACATCATTAATAGGCCCCCAAGACCCTTTATTTGAGATCTCATGGCTTATTTCAACTGAAATCCTGATAAAATCAATAAAAGCATTAAATTTTCTAACAACCCATCATTGACCCACCCTGAAAAACTAGGGTGGGACTCATATGCCATCTTGGGCGTATGAGTCCCCCTAGGTGGGACCCATACACCACAAGTGATGTATGGGTCCTGTGTGGCCCCTTTCTAGGATTTGAGTGGGAAATTCAAGTTTTTAATTCAAAATTTTGGTTGATGTCAGCTTTTGAGATCTAATAAATGGTAAATTAGGTGTATTGCCTATGTAAACAAGATTTCAAGTCATTATTTTCATCTAGAGAAAGCAATTCAAGTTCTAAGAATTCACAAACACTCAAGCATACTTACACAAGAGCATTCAAGTTTTCAAGAGAAAGTAAGGTAGAAGTCTTGGAGCAACATAATTGTGTTTTTGTAGGTCTTCAAGCTCACTTTCATTCAAGATCTAGCATTGTCAAGGATTGATAATGGTTGCCTATGATGAATCATGATGGATTCTAGTTGGGGAGATGCAACTAACCATCAAACCAAGCTTAATGAATTGCTTCCTAAGTGATTCCATCCTCCATTATCACTCTACTTTTATCCTAAAGGAAGGTACATACATCATTATGGCTTATTAGGGTGATTAGACATCTCCCAAAGTGAGTCATTCATATTTGTGTTTCATTCATGCACCTCATTCTATCATATTAGAATAGGATTGTGTTGCATTGCAGATTTCCTAATCTTAGATACACTTAAGATTAGGGTTTATAGACACATTTACTTTCAAGATCCATTATTTCTATCAAGGTTTAATTACTGAACTAGAGGTTTGACTAAGGAAAACCCTCAATAAGCAAATCAACATTATATTCTATTTTTTAAGTCTTTTTAGAGGTTCAAATATGAAAATCAGGTTGAAAAGATAAATTAGGGATAGAAGAGAAGATTCAACCTTTGAATTTCCAAAAAAATAGGATGATAATTTAATACACCATAAGTGGTGTATGAGTCCCAATACATAAATTTTTTAGATTTCTGAGGATCCAAGCCTATCATCACCAGATTCTTGCTTCAGCCCAAAAACCCTAGTCTAGGACTGATATGTCCAGCCTAGCATATGAGTCCCAGTGTTCCCTAAAGTCTATATTTTCAAAATTTCAAAGCTTATTCTAAGTACATTCAAGTTTCCAAATACACTTCTTTGATTTCCCAATTCACTGTTCTAATTTATATTCATTTCTAGGTCATTAATTTGAGTTTTACAAAGTATTAGGTTTCATCATTAGCTCTTGCATG